>JBBPBX010016128.1:16586-33557 GCA_038048925.1 Garcialebias charrua | reverse complement strand
TAGAGAGAAGAAGCTGAGGGGAGGTCTGAGTGGAGCTGCTGCTCCTCTGCACTCAGCTGAGGAGGGTCATCTGATGTGGACATCACCCTCTGGAGGTTTTCTAGGCACACCCCCTGGTAGGAGGACCAGAACTCTGGAGGTACCATGGACCCTCTGTGGTCCTGGACCAGCACCGGGTCCTCCAGGAGCTGGAGAGCCCAAACACCTGGCTCCATGGGAGGGTTGTCCTCAGATTGATGCTTTTCAAATAAAATTATAATAAAATAAAATAATATCAAAATAATAATAAAATAATAATAATAATGAAATAATAATAAAATAAAATAATAATATCAAAATAATAATAAAATAATAATAATAATAAAATAATAATAATAACAATAATAATAAAATAATAATAATAACAATAATAATAAAATAATAATAATCTGTCAGAAACATAATCTTACATTTAGTAAAACATTTGAAGCTAAAACAGAAACCAGCTCCACCCATCAAGTTTCTGTCCATAATTAATGACATCACGTTCCGGGGGACCCGGTGGACCCTGTCTCTTTGTAAACATCTGTCTCTGTTGGTCCATCACGTCTGTCCCTGACCCGTCTCAGCTCGTGGAAACATCCCTCAGCTGATGACACTGGACTAGAGGAGAGGAGGGGAGGAGCCTCGACGTGAGCCCGCCCCACTCTGCGCTCATATTGGCTGACTGACAGGAGGCCCAGAGGACCACATGAAACAAACCGGCTGAGTTCAAAGCAAGGAGCCAAAGACTCACAGGAACAAGAGATTGTAGTGTCAGGAACACAGCCGAAGAGAAGTCTGATCTGAGGCTGAGATGAGTTCTGCTGCTGGTTCCAGATCCTCAGAGGCAGCGAGGATGAGAGAACATCACCTCATGCTGAAAGAACCCAAACAACCAGGAGGAGAGAGGGTGAAGGTCAGACCTTTAGCTGAGGTCAGACCTTTAGCTGAGGTCAAGTGTTTAGCTGAGGTCAGGTCTTTAGCTGGGATCAGGTCTTTAGCTGAGGTCAGGTCTTTAGCTGAGATCAGGTCTTTAGCTGGGATCAGGTCTTTAGCTGGGATCAGGTCTATTAACTGAGGTCAGACCTTTAGCTGAGGTCAGGTCTTTAGCTGAAGTCAGGTCTTTAGCTGGGATCAGGTCTTTAGCTGGAACCAATTCTTTAGCTGGATCGTTAGCTGGGATCAGGTCTTTAGCTGGGTTCAGGTCTTTAGCTGGGATCAGGTCTTTAGCTGGATCGTTAGCTGGGATCAGGTCTTTAGCTGGGATCAGGTCTTTAGCTGGATCATTAGCTGGGATCAGGTCGTTAGCTGGGATCAGGTCTTTAGCTGGGATCAGGTCTTTAGCTGTGATCAGGTCTTTAGCTGGGATCAAGTTACTTGATCCCAGCTAAAGACCTGATCACAGCTAAAGACCTGATCTAGCTAACTACTTGATTCAAGTAGTTAGCTAGATCAGGTCGTTAGCTGGATCAGGTCGTTAGCTGGATCGGGTCTTTCGCTGGGATCAGGTCTTTAGCTGGGATCAGGTCTTTAGCTGGATCGGGTCTTTAGCTGAATCAGGTCTTTAGCTGGGACCAGGTCTTTAGCTGGGATCAAGTAGTTAGCTGAATCAGGTCGTTTGCTGGATCGGGTCTTTAGCTGGGATCAGGTCAATAGCTGGATCAGGTCGTTAGCTGGATCAGGTCGTTAGCTGGGACCAGGTCTTTAGCTGGGATCAGGTCTTTAGCTGGGACCAGGTCTTTAGCTGGAATCAGGTCTTTAGCTGGGACCAGGTCTTTAGCTGGATCAGGTCGTTAGCTGGATCAGGTCGTTAGCTGGATCGGGTCTTTAGCTGGATCAGGTCGTTAGCTGGATCAGGTCGTTAGCTGGATCAGGTCGTTAGCTGGATCAGGTCTTTAGCTGGATCAGGTCGTTAGCTGGATCATTAGCTGGGATCAGAGCTTTAGCTGGGATCAGGTCTTTAGCTGGATCGTTAGCTGGGATCAGGTCTTTAGCTGGGATCAGGTCTTTAGCTGGATCGTTAGCTGGGATCAGGTCTTCAGCTGGGATCAGGTCGTTAGCTGGGATCAGGTCTTTAGCTGGGATCAGGTCTTTAGCTGGGATCAGGTCTTTAGCTGGGATCAAGTAGTTAGCTAGAACAGGTCGTTAGCTGGATCGGGTCTTTCGCTGGGATCAGGTCTTTAGCTGGGATCAGGTCGTTAGCTGGGATCAGGTCTTTAGCTGGATCGGGTCTTTAGCTGAATCAGGTCTTTAGCTGGGACCAGGTCTTTAGCTGGGATCAAGTAGTTAGCTGAATCAGGTCTTTAGCTGGATCATTAGCTGGGACCAGGTCTGTAGCTGGATCGTTAGCTGGGATCAGGTCTTCAGCTGGGATCAGGTCGTTAGCTGGGATCAGGTCTTTAGCTGGGATCAGGTCTTTAGCTGGGATCAGGTCTTTAGCTGGGATCAAGTAGTTAGCTAGAACAGGTCGTTAGCTGGATCGGGTCTTTCGCTGGGATCAGGTCTTTAGCTGGGATCAGGTCTTTAGCTGGATCGGGTCTTTAGCTGAATCAGGTCTTTAGCTGGGACCAGGTCTTTAGCTGGGATCAAGTAGTTAGCTGAATCAGGTCGTTTGCTGGATCGGGTCTTTAGCTGGGATCAGGTCAATAGCTGGATCAGGTCGTTAGCTGGATCAGGTCGTTAGCTGGGACCAGGTCTTTAGCTGGGATCAGGTCTTTAGCTGGGACCAGGTCTTTAGCTGGAATCAGGTCTTTAGCTGGGACCAGGTCTTTAGCTGGATCAGGTCGTTAGCTGGATCGGGTCTTTAGCTGGATCAGGTCGTTAGCTGGATCGTTAGCTGGGATCAGGTCTTTAGCTGGATCATGCCGTTAGCTGGATCAGGTCGTTAGCTGGATCAGGTCGTTAGCTGGATCAGGTCTTTAGCTGGATCAGGTCGTTAGCTGGATCATTAGCTGGGATCAGAGCTTTAGCTGGGATCAGGTCTTTAGTTGGGATCAGGTCTTTAGCTGGGATTAGGTCTTTAGCTGGGATCAGGTCTTTAGCTGGATCGTTAGCTGGGATCAGGTCTTCAGCTGGGATCAGGTCGTTAGCTGGGATCAGGTCTTTAGCTGGGATCAGGTCTTTAGCTGGGATCAGGTCTTTAGCTGGGATCAAGTAGTTAGCTAGAACAGGTCGTTAGCTGGATCGGGTCTTTCGCTGGGATCAGGTCTTTAGCTGGATCGTTAGCTGGGATCAGGTCTTTAGCTGGGATCAGGTCTTTAGCTGGATCGTTAGCTGGGATCAGGTCTTTAGCTGGGATCAGGTCTTTAGCTGGATCGTTAGCTGGGATCAGGTCTTCAGCTGGGATCAGGTCGTTAGCTGGGATCAGGTCTTTAGCTGGGATCAGGTCTTTAGCTGGGATCAGGTCTTTAGCTGGGATCAAGTAGTTAGCTAGAACAGGTCGTTAGCTGGATCGGGTCTTTCGCTGGGATCAGGTCTTTAGCTGGGATCAGGTCGTTAGCTGGGATCAGGTCTTTAGCTGGATCGGGTCTTTAGCTGAATCAGGTCTTTAGCTGGGACCAGGTCTTTAGCTGGGATCAGGTCGTTAGCTGGGATCAGGTCTTTAGCTGGATCATTAGCTGGGACCAGGTCTTTAGCTGGATCGTTAGCTGGGATCAGGTCTTCAGCTGGGATCAGGTCGTTAGCTGGGATCAGGTCTTTAGCTGGGATCAGGTCTTTAGCTGGGATCAGGTCTTTAGCTGGGATCAAGTAGTTAGCTAGAACAGGTCGTTAGCTGGATCGGGTCTTTCGCTGGGATCAGGTCTTTAGCTGGGATCAGGTCTTTAGCTGGATCGGGTCTTTAGCTGAATCAGGTCTTTAGCTGGGACCAGGTCTTTAGCTGGGATCAAGTAGTTAGCTGAATCAGGTCGTTTGCTGGATCGGGTCTTTAGCTGGGATCAGGTCAATAGCTGGATCAGGTCGTTAGCTGGATCAGGTCGTTAGCTGGGACCAGGTCTTTAGCTGGGATCAGGTCTTTAGCTGGGACCAGGTCTTTAGCTGGAATCAGGTCTTTAGCTGGGACCAGGTCTTTAGCTGGATCAGGTCGTTAGCTGGATCGGGTCTTTAGCTGGATCAGGTCGTTAGCTGGATCGTTAGCTGGGATCAGGTCTTTAGCTGGATCATGCCGTTAGCTGGATCAGGTTGTTAGCTGGATCAGGTCGTTAGCTGGATCAGGTCTTTAGCTGGATCAGGTCGTTAGCTGGATCATTAGCTGGGATCAGAGCTTTAGCTGGGATCAGGTCTTTAGTTGGGATCAGGTCTTTAGCTGGGACCAGGTCTTTAGCTGGGATTAGGTCTTTAGCTGGGATAAGGTCGTTAGCTGGATCGTTATCTGGGATCAGGTCTTTAGCTGGGATCAGGTCTTTAGCTGGCTCAGGTCGTTAGGTGGATCGTTAGCTGGGATCAGGTCTTTAGCTGGGATCAAGTCTTTAGCTGGGATCAGGTCGTTAGCTGGATCAGGTCGTTAGCTGGATCGGGTCTTTAGCTGGATCAGGTCTTTAGGATCAGGTCTTTAGCTGGGATCAGGTCGTTAGCTGGAATCAAGTCGTTAGCTGGATCAAGTCGTTAGCTCGATCAGGTCTTTAGCTGGGATCAGGTCGTTAACTGGATCAGGTCGTTAGCTGGATCGTGTCTTTAGCTGGATCAGGTCGTTAGCTGGATCGTTAGCTGGGACCAGTTCTTTAGCTGGGATCAGGTCTTTAGCTGGGACCAGGTCTTTAGCTGGGATCAGGACTTTAGCTGGGATCAGGTCGTTAGCTGGAATCAAGTCGTTAGCTGGATCAGATCTTTAGCTGGATCATGTCGTTAGCTGGATCGGGTCTTTCGCTGGGATCAGGTCTTTAGCTGGGATCAGGTCGTTAGCTGGGATCAGGACTTTAGCTGGATCATTAGCTGGGACCAGGTCTTTAGCTGGATCATTAGCTGGGATCAGGTCGTTAGCTGGGATCAGGTCTTTAGCTGGGATCAGGTCTTTAGCTGGGATCAGGTCTTTAGCTGGGATCAAGTAGTTAGCTGAATCAGGTCGTTTGCTGGATCGGGTCTTTAGCTGGGATCAGGTCAATAGCTGGATCAGGTCGTTAGCTGGATCAGGTCGTTAGCTGGGACCAGGTCTTTAGCTGGGATCAGGTCTTTAGCTGGGACCAGGTCTTTAGCTGGAATCAGGTCTTTAGCTGGGACCAGGTCTTTAGCTGGATCAGGTCGTTAGCTGGATCGGGTCTTTAGCTGGATCAGGTCGTTAGCTGGATCGTTAGCTGGGATCAGGTCTTTAGCTGGATCATGCCGTTAGCTGGATCAGGTCGTTAGCTGGATCAGGTCGTTAGCTGGATCAGGTCTTTAGCTGGATCAGGTCGTTAGCTGGATCATTAGCTGGGATCAGAGCTTTAGCTGGGATCAGGTCTTTAGTTGGGATCAGGTCTTTAGCTGGGACCAGGTCTTTAGCTGGGATTAGGTCTTTAGCTGGGATAAGGTCGTTAGCTGGATCGTTATCTGGGATCAGGTCTTTAGCTGGGATCAGGTCTTTAGCTGGCTCAGGTCGTTAGGTGGATCGTTAGCTGGGATCAGGTCTTTAGCTGGGATCAAGTCTTTAGCTGGGATCAGGTCGTTAGCTGGATCAGGTCGTTAGCTGGATCGGGTCTTTAGCTGGATCAGGTCTTTAGCTGGGATCAGGTCGTTAGCTGGAATCAAGTCGTTAGCTGGATCAAGTCGTTAGCTCGATCAGGTCTTTAGCTGGGATCAGGTCGTTAACTGGATCAGGTCGTTAGCTGGATCGTGTCTTTAGCTGGATCAGGTCGTTAGCTGGATCGTTAGCTGGGACCAGTTCTTTAGCTGGGATCAGGTCTTTAGCTGGGACCAGGTCTTTAGCTGGGATCAGGACTTTAGCTGGGATCAGGTCGTTAGCTGGAATCAAGTCGTTAGCTGGATCAGATCTTTAGCTGGATCATGTCGTTAGCTGGATCGGGTCTTTCGCTGGGATCAGGTCTTTAGCTGGAATCAGGTCATTAGCTGGATCAGGTCGTTAGCTGGGATCAAGTAGTTAGCTAGATCAGGTCGTTAGTTGGATCAGGTATTTAGCTGGATCAGGTCGTTAGCTGGATCAGGTCGTTAGCTGGATCAGGTCTTTAGCTGGATCAGGTTGTTAGCTGGATCAGGTCTTTAGCTGGGATCAAGTAGTTAGCTAGATCAGGTCGTTAGCTGGATCGGGTCTTTTGCTGGGATCAGGTCTTTAGCTGGATCAGGTCTTTAGCTGGATCAGGTCGTTAGCTGGATCAGGTCGTTAGCTGGATCAGGTATTTAGCTGGATCCGGTCGTTAGCTGGATCCGGTCTTTAGCTGGGATCAAGTAGTTAGCTAGATCATGTCGTTAGCTGGATCGGGTCTTTCGCTGGGATCAGGTCTTTAGCTGGAATCAGGTCATTAGCTGGATCAGGTCTTTAGCTGGATCAGGTCGTTAGCTGGATCAGGTCTTTAGCTGGATCCGGTCTTTAGCTGGGATCAAGTAGTTAGCTAGATCAGGTCGTTAGCTGGATCGGGTCTTTCGCTGGGATCAGGTCTTTAGCTGGAATCAGGTCATTAGCTGGATCAGGTCTTTAGCTGGATCAGGTCGTTAGCTGGATCAGGTCTTTAGCTGGATCAGGTCTTTAGCTGGGATCAAGTAGTTAGCTAGATCAGGTCGTTAGCTGGATTGGGTCTTTCGCTGGGATCAGGTCTTTAGCTGGGATCAGGTCTTTAGCTGGGACCATGTCTTTATCTGGGATCAAGTCATTAGCTGGATCAGGTCGTTAGCTGGGACCATGTCTTTAGCTGGGATCAAGTCGTTAGCTGGATCAGGTTGTTAGCTGGATCAGGTCTTTAGCTGGGATCAGGTCGTTAGCTGGATCAGGTCGTTAGCTGGATCAGGTTGTTAGCTGGATCAGGTCGTTAGCTGGATCAGGTTGTTAGCTGGATCAGGTCGTTAGCTGGGATCAGGTCATTAGCTGGAATCAGGTCGTTAGCTGGAATCAGGTCTTTAGCTGGATCAGATCTTTAGCTGGAATCAGGTCGTTAGCTGGGATCAGGTCGTTAGCTGGGATCAGGTCGTTAGCTGGATCAGATCTTTAGCTGGGATCAGGTCTTTAGCTGGATCAGATCCTTAGCTGGGATCAGGTCGTTAGCTGGAATCAGGTCGTTAGCTGGAATCAGGTCGTTAGCTGGAATCAGGTCTTTAGCTGGATCAGATCTTTAGCTGGGATCAGGTCTTTAGCTGGATCAGATCTTTAGCTGGGATCAGGTCATTAGCTGGGATCAAGTAGTTATGTTAGACCTCTCAGCAGCTTTTGACACTGTCGACCATCAGGTTCTAATCAAAGTCAAAGTCAACTTTATTGTCAGAACTGCAATATGTAAAGGACATACACAGGATTGAAATTGCGTTTCTCTCAGTCCCTCTGTGCAACAGTAACCATCTAAACACTAAAACACTAAAACATTTAATAAATATAAGCATAAAATAGTAAAAGTGTAACACTGTCCTGAGTTTTTTCATAATAGTATAAAAGTATGAAAATTTACACCAACACTAAAACTAAAACTACCTGAAAAAACACCTAAACATTTAATGAACATAAGCATAAAATGAAATAATAAAAGTGTAATACTGTCCTGAGTTTTTGCATAGTAGTATAAAAAGTATAAAAAGTATATCTATAAAATAAACTGAAGGTTCTAGCATTGACATTTGCAAAGAGTGGCACAGCAGCATATAAGTTAATGTACACAGTATATGTATGAGGTAGTTGATGTTGGTATAGAGGCAAAGTGGTATATGAAGTGAGGCACATAAGGCACATTTGGCATCCTTAGATAAGGTCTTTCGCTGGTGACCAATCACCTGTTTGTCTCAGCAGGTCGGCCTCCAGGGAGCTGTGCTTGAGTGGTTCAGATCTTACTTAAAAGAACTTTTTCTGTCATGATAGGTGATCTGTCCTCCTTTTCATCAATCTCTTGCCCCTTTTCCACCGCTCGGCTTGGGTCGGATCAGATCAGATCCGCTCAATTCGGGTCGGGTCACATCTAGTTCTGTTTCCACAGCTTTTTTGTACCCCTTCTGTGCAGATTTTTTTTTTTTTACTAACAGAATGTAATAATTAATAATAATAATTTGTCACATTTGTCATCTGTGTATGTTTCCCATACTTGACAGACGAAATTGGTCCTCTGCCTTTAACCCAACCACCACCAGGTGGTGCAGCGAGCAGCCGTAGTCAGCGCTCGGGGAGCTGGAGAATTAGATGTGCACTCATAGACACCCCAAGGTGTGTAGTGGCCGGGGCCGGGGCGCGAACCCGCGTCCTTCGGGTTCCAAGTCAAAAGCCTTAGCCACTACACCATGTACAAACAGTAACCTGTTGGAGTTATTTTAAATAAAATTCAAATTTTTTTTATCATTTATTTTCTGAGGTTTGGAAGAAGTCAAAACAAAACAATTTAAATGCAACAGATTTGACCACTACGTGACATTATTAAGGAGCTGTTAAGCTCAGGAACCCTTGTGCTAAACAGTCAGCTATGAAACATATTTTTGTATCTGTTTATTTAGCTACATTTTAAGGAAACACAGCCGTGCGCACGTGCACGCGCGTGCGCGGCGATCCTAGTTTTTAAAATCCTGCAGTTTTGAGCACTATGTGAATTTATTAATGACACGTTCAGCTGAAGACCCATCTTTGCTATAATTTTAAAAACAAATAATTGTTTTTACCGTGTTAATCATTTAAAGTCCTTCCGTGTTCGCTCCCTCGCTTCAGTGAAAGCAGCTTCAGTCCACACAGACTCGTCCTCCCGGCGCGCATCAGCGCGGGTAGTCACTGCTCAGAAACCACACCAGAAATCTGGCGCGGCACAGCTCGGAATATCCGGTGGAAATGGCGTAAAGTGGGTGTCTGCGACATACATATTACGCAATAACCGACCCGAGCTGACCGGTGGAAAAGGGTCATCTCTGACCTCTGGCGTACCACAGGGATCTATTCTAGGGCCAGTCCTCTTCTCTCTTTACATGCTGCCATTAGGATCAATCATTGCACGTCATAACCTGTCTTTTCACATGTATGCAGACGATTTACAAATCTATCTGCCAGTCACTCCCAACCCCTCACTCAGTTCAAACACTCTTGTCAACTGCTTAAATGACATTAAGCACTGGCTCTCTCAAAACTTCCTCCACCTAAACACAGATAAAACTGAATGCATTTTATTTGGTGCACCTGGTGACACCAGCAACATCCTTCCCAGTCCCAGTGTTGGTTTTCCCCTCCCCCACTTCAACCCGGTGGTCAGAAATCTTGGAGTGCAGCTTGACTCCAACTTAAAGTTTGATAAACAGATCAGTTCTGTTGTCAAGACCAGCTTCTTTCAGCTCCGTCTGCTCTCTAAAGTAAAGTCACTCCTCAGCCGTGGTGATCTGGAGAAGGCCATCCATGCCTTTGTGACCTCCAGACTTGATTATTGTAATGCTTTGTATGTTGGTATTAATCAATCCTCCATCTCCCGTTTACAGCTTGTACAGAACTCTGCCGCGCGCTTTTTGACCAACACACGAAAATATGAACACATCACTCCTGTCCTGTCCTCTCTACACTGGCTCCCGGTTCAGTTCAGGATACAGTTCAAGCTGCTGCTGTTTGTTTTCAAAGCTCTGAATGGACTTGCACCTCTCTACATCTCAGAACTTTTGAAAGTCCATCAGCCCGGCAGAGCTTTACGATCTGCCAGTCAACACCTGCTGGAGGTGCCTCGCTCAAGGTACAAACAATGGGGAGACCGGTCATTTTCTGTTGCCGGCCCAAAAGCCTGGAACAGCCTCCCCCTTGAGCTGCGTGCCACCTCTGATCTGACTCTGTTCAAAACCAGACTGAAGACCCACTTGTTCAAAAAAGCTTTCAGTGTGTAACTTTTATTACTTTTGGTATTTTAATATGTAGCATTTTTTATTTCCATTGCCTTTTTATTTCCACTTGTTCAAATAAGCTTCCAGTGTGTAACTTTTATTACTTTTGGTATTTTAATATGTAGCATTTTTTATTTCCATTGCCTCCTTTCAGTGGTGGGCACCAGCCCACTAAAACGCAAATCCGCTTGCGGATCTAAACAATTTGTTTGCGCTTTAGCGGATTTAATAATTTTTATAATTCATAAGTGGATTTGCACTTTTTCTATTTAAAATGCAGTACCGCTAGCCTGGCCCTCGCCTACCTACACAGCTCCACTCAATTCTCATTTCCCTTCACTGCTCCGTCTGGGACTTCTCCCATAGAGAAGGATTTCTCTGGCTGATTTTTGACTCGGACCAATCAGAGAACAGAAGGGGCGGAGTTTTTGGCCCCTAACCCACGCCCCCACCTGTTCCAGCGCGCAGCCAGCGAGCAGCCGCATGTTCTCATTCAAAGCGATGCAGGACTGTTTTATATGTGACACAAATGTATTAAATTCCCCTTCTTAATCCCTTATCTGGAGTTTTCTTTTGTTTTTTTGCCAAAAGTCAAGTGATCGCTCCCTCCTCCTCCTCCTCTCCCTCCGCTGATGAGGAAATGTCTGAGGTTGTCACGAGAGAATTAAACTCGGGTTCAACGTGGCTGCCCGAGTCCCATCAGATTTTCTGGTCTTCTGGTGTGCTGGACCAGCGCTCCATGGTTTTATTTTATTTTTTAGAACGTTTTATTAACATTATAAACACAGAATATGCAGCGGCAGCGAGAGAAAATGCAGCAGGAGGTGGAGCTGATGTCAAGTTCATCCGAGCAGGAAACAGAGCCATATATGGCTCTGAGGGGGAGGAACCAGAATGCTTTCCCTGTTCAAAATTTTTCTATGATCCAATGGTTTTGTTCCTCAGCAGAGGCCACGCCTCCAGCAAGAATCGGTTCTCTATGGAGAAAGTCCAGACCCTAGTCCAAAACAAAGTGAAGGACAAGGGTCTGGTTTTAACCAGGCTACAGTACCGCTACTAACTAATTATCTATCAGTATTCATTGTCTTGAACAGTGGAAAGTTTAACTGTTATTAATCACAATGCACGTGATCCATTCTACAGCTCCCTCCCAACTAACAGCAATCATTGAGAGAAGGTATATGTCCATTCTTCCTGTTGCTTTCAGTCATGGTTCTGACTTTACAGACATTTCCCACAATGCTGCTGTGTCTGCTTACGTAGCAGGAAGGCTGTGGCTGTGTCTCAATTCAGGGGCTGCGTCCTCATGAGTGCGCATTTGTCGGCCGCATACGTCATTGCCCCGCGCGGAGGACTGTCCCAATTCGAAGACTCCTCCTCATGCGGCCGAGGAATGCGGCCTACTTCCTGTCGAAATCTGAGGATGCATTCGTGAATCCTTCAAGACGGAGGCTATCCCAGAATTCATAGCGCCAGCAGAGATTTCGCGGGGGGGGGGACTTTCTGCGTGCAGGGTCGGGGCTGCTGCGTGTTGTTGAGTCATCAGCTCGTTCTGACAACAACCTCAGCGCGAATATTCATTCAACCTTTATTTAGTCATCTCAAACAACCTCAGCTCGAATATATCTCATTAAAATTTAACTACAGAAACGACAAAAAAAAATGTGTTAGCTGAATATACAGTACATTAGTGTTTCTGAGTTTACTGTTTTTGAAGAACTGATTACAAATCAGATTATTTTACACGTGCGTAGCAAGGATTTTCTGAGTGGCAATTGTTTAAAAGACAGAGTGGATCTATGAAAGGCAAGTAGCTCAGTAGCTCAAATGGTAAATCAACCTGCGGTTGGCGCAGTTACTTTTCTCGAAGCTGGTTCGAATCTCACTCGGTACGGTTAAAACTTATTTTACGTTTGTCTTTTATTGGATATAAAAAAAGGAGTTTCACAAACTCCTTTTTTAATCTCAGTCCTCATTTTTTTATCCAATAAAAGACAAACGTAAAATAAGTTTTAACCGTACCGAGTGAGATTCGAACCAGCTTCGAGAAAAGTATCTCTGCGCCAACCGCAGGTTGCTTAACCATTTGAGCTACTGGGCAACTTGCCTCGTAGGTCCACTCTGTCTTTTAAACGATTGCCCCTCAGAAAATCCTTGCTACGCACGTGTAAAATAAGCTGATTTGTAATCAGTTCTTAACAAACAGTAAACTCAGAAACACTAATATATATATTCAGCTGCGGCGTCCCTTCTCTTTCCACACACACACCAAGCGCGCACACTTCCCACCCATTTCAAGAGAACGCCCCACCCACTTCAATGCCGGCTCTCCGGAAGGCTAGACCGTCCCATTTCAGCAGTTTCGTCCAGCTCACCCGGTCTTGTGAGTGCGTGGCCTACTCGGCCCAGCTAGGCTGGGTCCTCATGAGGACGCAGCCCCTGAATTGAGACGCAGCCAATGGTTAATGTTTCCTGTACTCCGTGCTTTGCTTTTGTCATGTGCCCATAATGCATTGCAGCTCTTCAGTTTTCCAGTAAACAGTTTTAAAATTACTTTATCGATGCATTTTTAATGAAAAATCTACAATAAACAAAAGAAAAAGACAAAGAAGCAGCCGAAATAGCAATCCTCAACACATTCAACAACTTTTTAATTTTTAGACCATGAGCGAAAGGTCTATTTTAGGAAATGACATCCCCAGTGATTCACAGTTATAGGTAGGATGAAAGTGTTTAACAGTTCATGCATTGCTAGTTGGCAGTGTAGTGCAAATATTGCATAACTTATTGCTGGCTACCAAGTGTTGAATTGAACTTGCGCATTAAAATTAACTTCCGCTAGTTTTTTAAGACATAAGCGCTTTTGAAATTGCGGACCTAAATAACTTAATAAGCACTTTTAGAAATTTCGGAACTAATTTTTGGACTAGCGCTGCCCACCACTGCCTCCTTTTATTGCTGCTGTTTTTATTTTCATTGATTTATTGTACCAGTTTTTGTATTTTCTGTTCTGTTAAGCACGGTCAATGCAAGGCATTGTAGGAAGGTGCTATACATCCATCCATCCATCCATCCATCCATCCATTTTCTTCCGCTTATCCGGGGTCGGGTCGCGGGGGTAGCAGCCTAAGTAGGGAGGCCCAGACTTCCCTCTCCCCAGCCACTTGGAGCAGCTCCTCTGGGGGAATCCCAAGGCGTTCCCAGGCCAGCCGAGAAACATAGTCCCTCCAGCGTGTCCTGGGTCTTCCTCTGGGTCTCCTCCCGGTGGGACATGCCCGGAACACCTCACCAGGGAGGCGTCCAGGAGGCATCCTAACCAGATGCCCGAGCCACCTCAACTGGCTCCTCTCGATGTGGAGAAGCAGCGGCTCTACTCCGAGTCCCTCCCGGATGACTGAGCTTCTCACCCTATCTCTAAGGGAGAGTCCAGACACCCTGCGGAGAAAACTCATTTCAGCCGCTTGTATCCGAGATCTTGTTCTTTCGGTCATAACCCAAAGCTCATGACCATAGATGAGGGTGGGAACGTAGATCGATCGGTAAATTGAGAGCTTTGCCTTTTGACTCAGCTCTCTCTTCACCACGACAGACCGGTACAGCGCCCGCTTCACTGCGGACGCTGCACCTATCCGCCTATCGATCTCACGCTCCAGTTTTCCCTCATTCGTGAACAAGATCCCGAGATACTTAAACTCCTCCACTTGGGGCAGGACCTCCTCCCCGACCCGGAGAGGGCATGCTACCCTTTTCCGGCTCAAGACCATGGCCTCGGATTTGGAGGAACTGATCCTCATCCCGGCCGCATCACACTCGGCTGCAAACCGCTCCAGTGAAAGTTGTAAATCACGAACTGATGAAGCCAATAGGACCACATCATCTGCAAAAAACAGAGAAGCGATTCTAAGGCCACCAAAACGGATCCTCTCAACACCTTGGCTGCGCCTAGAAATTCTGTCCATAAAAGTTATGAACAGAATCGGTGACAAAGGGCAACCTTGGCGGAGTCCAACTCTCACTGGAAACGAGCCTGACTTACTGCCGGCAATGCGGACCAAGCTCTGACACCGGTCGTACAGGGACCTAACAGCCCATATCAATGGGCCTGGTACCCCATACTCCCGGAGTACCCCCACAGAACCCCCCGAGGGACGCGGTCAAATGCCTTTTCCAAGTCCACAAAGCACATGTAAACTGGTTGGGCAAACTCCCACGCACCCTCCAGGACCCTGCTGAGGGTGTAGAGCTGGTCCAGTGTTCCACGACCAGCACGAAAACCACACTGCTCCTCCTGAATCCGAGGTTCGACTATCCGACGGACCCTCCTCTCCAGAACCCCTGAATAGACCTTACCAGGGAGGCTTAAGAGTGTGATCCCCTATAGTTGGAACACACCCTACGGTCCCCCTTTTTGAATAGGGGAACCACCACCCCAGTCTGCCAATCCAAGGGAACTGCCCCCGATGTCCACGCGATATTGCAGAGTCGCGTAAGCCAACACAACCCCACAACATCCAGAGCCCTAAGGAACTCAGGACGAATCTCATCCACCCCCGGAGCCTTGCCACCGCGGAGCTTTTTAACCACCTCGGCGACCTCAGCACCAGAGATTGGAGAGCCCGATCCAAAGTCCCCAGGCTCCGCTTCCTCAGTGGAAGACGTGCCAGTAGGATTGAGGAGGTCTTCGAAGTATTCCGCCCACCGACTCACAACATCCCGAGTTGAGGTCAACAGCACGCCATCCCCACCATAAATGGTGCTATACAAATAAAGTTTATTATTATTATCAGCTCTACACCCTCAGCAGGGTCCTGGAGGGTGCGTGGGAGTTTGCCCAACCAGTTTACATGTGCTTTGTGGACTTGGAAAAGGCATTCGACCGCGTCCCTCGGGGGGTTCTGTGGGGGGTACTCCGGGAGTATGGGGTACCAGGCCCTTTGATATGGGCTGTTAGGTCCCTGTACGACCGGTGTCAGAGCTTGGTCCGCATTGCCGGCAGTAAGTCAGGCTCGTTTCCGGTGAGAGTTGGACTCCGCCAAGGTTGCCCTTTGTCACCGATTCTGTTCATAACTTTTATGGACAGAATTTCTAGGCGCAGCCAAGGTGTTGAGAGGATCCGTTTTGGTGACCTTAGAATCGCTTCTCTGTTTTTTGCAGATGATGTGGTCCTACTGGCTTCATCAGTTCGTGATTTACAACTTTCACTGGAGCGGTTTGCAGCCGAGTGTGATGCGGCCGGGATGAGGATCAGTTCCTCCAAATCCGAGGCCATGGTCTTGAGCCGGAAAAGGGTAGCATGCCCTCTCCGGGTCGGGGAGGAGGTCCTGCCCCAAGTGGAGGAGTTTAAGTATCTCGGGATCTTGTTCACGAATGAGGGAAAACTGGAGCGTGAGATCGATAGGCGGATAGGTGCAGCGTCCGCAGTGAAGCGGGCGCTGTACCGGTCTGTCGTGGTGAAGAGAGAGCTGAGTCGAAAGGCAAAGCTCTCAATTTACCGATCGATCTACGTTCCCACCCTCATCTATGGTCATGAGCTTTGGGTTATGACCGAAAGAACAAGATCTCGGATACAAGCGGCTGAAATGAGTTTTCTCCGCAGGGTGTCTGGACTCTCCCTTAGAGATAGGGTGAGAAGCTCAGTCATCCGGGAGGGACTCGGAGTAGAGCCGCTGCTTCTCCACATCGAGAGGAGCCAGTTGAGGTGGCTCGGGCATCTGGTTAGGATGCCTCCTGGACGCCTCCCTGGTGAGGTGTTCCGGGCATGTCCCACCGGGAGGAGACCCAGAGGAAGACCCAGGACACGCTGGAGGGACTATGTTTCTCGGCTGGCCTGGGAACGCCTTGGGATTCCCCCGGAGGAGCTGCTCCAAGTGGCTGGGGAGAGGGAAGTCTGGGCCTCCCTACTTAGGCTGCTACCCCCGCGACCCGACCCCGGATAAGCGGAAGAAGATGGATGGATGGATTATTATTATTATTATTTAGTTAGCTGGATCAGGTCTTTCGTGTCTTCTTCCCGTGTGCACTTCCCGTTCCGGTGGAGCCGCGTGACATGAAGGAGACTCGTCTTCCTCAGCTCTGAGCTCCGTCCTCGTCCATCAGCAGCTGATGATGAGACGAGTCAGAGGAGACAACAGCCGATGATGATGATGAAGATGGATCATGGGTCTCGTTCTTTTCTATTAGAGCTGCGGCTGATCGCTCCACGTCCACTTGGGAATCAATTACAGAGACGGCTGAGGACGCTGTCCGTCTTCATTTAGACCTGCTGGTCCAGAGGACAACACGTCCACACAGAGACATGTCCAAAAGGAGTGTCCATTCCGTCACTTACAGAATATTTTCTGTTTAAATCGAGGAGGTCAAAGGTCAGGGGGTTGGACATCCAGTCTGAGGAGCTCCTGGACCTGATGAGGAGAAAACTTCTGGCGTCTCCGTCCTCCATGAAGACACTGTCCTCTGGGTGGCCCCCGTGGGACAGATGCATTATTAAAGCCGTCTCCTCATTTCAATATGGCCGCCTTCCTGCAGGCAGCGGGCCCCGGGGCCCCCGTGTCACCGCCAGCTGAATATTAACTCAGGGCTCCTGAATAATCGTGAGGAACCTCAGAACCTCGGGTCACGGGTCGTCTTCTTAAAGAACCACAGACTGATCATTTACCCAGAGGAGAAACCGTCCTGCAGAAAACTGAACCAGAACCAGAACCAGGACCTGGTCTGCTGGTCCTGTTGGGTCTGTCTTCAGAATCAAATCTTTAATAATTTATTATTTTAAAAACAAACTGTTTCTGATTGACAGGCAGATCCTTGTAAATTGGAGAAGGACGTGTCCAGGTGTCCCTGTGATGGACTGAGACCTGGACTCTGAAGTTCTGGTCCAGGTGAGCAGCCTTGATCCAACATGAATATTCATCTCGTGTTCCTGAGGTGAAGAGCATCTGCTTTCAACATCTGTCCATTAACACGTCCTCAGTCAGAACAACAACCACCTCCACA
>JBBPBX010016128.1:0-15923 GCA_038048925.1 Garcialebias charrua | reverse complement strand
TTCCCCCACCCGGGGACATCAGCGACCCCCCAGCCACAGTTAGCAGAAGCCCACAGAACCGGTCCAGTGTCTGTATGCAGAGAGAGCGGCGCTGGGCTGTCAGCAGCTAATCACTGCAGGATGATGGATGGTGTTTATTCTGTGATGATGGAACCCCCCCCCACCCCCCGATGATCACTGGAACAAAACGGACCATCAGGACGGCCCGGTTCTGAATTATCTCTGCATCATTTGCATTAATGTTGGCAACACGACGGAGGGGGGCCGGTTAGAGAGTCGTCCTCCTGCCCTTGGCCCCCCGCAGGTCCTCGACGTCCACGACACACATCGAGTCACATGACAGCTCCGAGGATGAAGACATCAGAGGCGGAGCCAGAAACCCGGTCCACAGGTCCAGATTGAATAACAGAACGACCAGAAAACAAAGTTTATGTCAAAAAACTCTTCAATCAGGGATGAACGTGACGAGACGAACGATCTGAGAGTCCAACGAGAACCGAACCGAGTACTGGGGGGCCATCGAGATCAAAGCTGAACTGACTCAAACTGAGACGAACGGAGTGAAGCCAAGTCTGAGTGTAAACCAAGTTTAAATCGAGTTAAACAGAGTCAAACTACGTGTAAACTGAGTTAAACAGTCAGAGAGATAAACTGAGTCAACTTGAGTCAAACAGAGTCAAACTAAGTATAAACTGAGATTTAACAAAGTTAAACTTAGTAAATCCAAGTTTAACTGAGTCAAGCCAAGTTTAAATTGAGTTAAACAGAGTCTAACTACGTGTAAACTGAGTTAAACAGTCACAGAGATAAACTGAGTCAACTTGAGTCAAACAGAGTCAAACTAAGTATAAACTGAGAGTTAACAAAGTTAAACTTAGTAAATCCAAGTTTAACTGAGTCAAGCCAAGTTTAAATTGAGTTAAACAGAGTCTAACTACGTGTAAACTGAGTTAAACAGTCACAGAGATAAACTGAGTCAACTTGAGTCAAACAGAGTCAAACTAAGTATAAACTGAGAGTTAACAAAGTTAAACTTAGTAAATCCAAGTTTAACTGAGTCAAGCCAAGTTTAAATCGAGTTAAACAGAGTCTAACTACGTGTAAACTGAGTTAAACAGTCACAGAGATAAACTGAGTCAACCTGAGTCAAACAGAGTCAAACTAAGTATAAACTGAGATTTAACAGAGTTAAACTGAGTCAAACTAGAAAAAAAAGAGTCAATCCAAGTTAAACGGAGTCAAGCCAAGTTTAAATTGAGCTAAACAGAGTCAAACTACGTGTAAACTGAGTTAAACAGTCAGAGAGATAAACAGAGTCAACCTGAGTCAAACAGAGTCAAACTAAGTATAAACTGAGATTTAATTGAGTTAAACAGAGTCAAACTGAGGGGAAATGAGTTAAACAGTCAGAGAGATAAATTGGGTCAACCTGAGTAAAAACTGAGTCAAACTAAGTATAAACTGAAATTTAACCGAGTTAAACTGAGTCAAACTGAGAAAAAGCGAGTCAATCCAAGTTAAATGGAGTCTGAGTTTCAACCAAGTTAAACCAAGTCAGACTGAGTTAAACAGAGTAAAACTAAGTATAAACTGAGATTTAACCAAGTTAAAGTGAGTCAAACTGAAAAAAAACCAGTCAATCCAAGTTAAACTGAGTCAAGCCAAGTTAAACTGAGTCAAGCCAAGTTTCAATCGAGTTAAACAGAGTAAAACTACATGTAAACTGAGTTAAACAGTCAGAGAGATAAACTGAGTCAACCTGAGTCAAACAGAGTCAAACTAAGTATGAACTGAGATTTAATTGAGTTAAACTGAGTCAAACTGGGGGGAAAAATGAGTCAAGCCATGTTAAATCGAGTCTGAGTAAAGCAGAGTCAGAGAGTAAACCAAGTTTAAATCGAGTTAAACAGTGTCAAACTACGTGTAAACTGAGTTAAACAGTCAGAGAGATAAACTGAGTCAACCTGAGTCAAACAGAGTCAAACTAAGTATGAACTGAGATTTAATTGAGTTAAACTGAGTCAAACTGGGGGGAAAAATGAGTCAAGCCATGTTAAATCGAGTCTGAGTAAAGCAGAGTCAGAGAGTAAACCAAGTTTAAATCGAGTTAAACAGTGTCAAACTACGTGTAAACTGAGTTAAACAGTCAGAGAGATAAACTGAGTCAACCTGAGTCAAACAGAGTCGAACTAAGTATAAACTGAGATTTAACCGAGTTAAACTGAGTCAAATTGGGGAAAAAACAAGTCAATCCAAGTTAAACGGAGTCAAGCCAAGTTTAAATTGAGTTAAACAGAGTCAAACTACGTGTAAACTGAGTAAAACAGTCTGAGAGATAATTTGAGTCAACTTGAGTCAAACAGAGTCAAACTAAGTATAAACCGAGATTTAAACGAGTTAAACTGAGTCTAACCAAACGAATCAAGCCAAGTTAAATCGAGTCTAACAGAGTTTCAACCAAGTTAAATCGAGTCAACCTGAGCCCAACAGAGTCAAACTAAGTACAAAACAAGATTTAACCGAGTTGATCTGAGTCAAACTGAGAGAAAAAAACAAGGCAAGCCAAGCTAAATCGAGTCTAACTGAGTTTCAACCAAGTTAAACCGAGTCAACCTGAGTCAAACAGAGTCAAACTAAGTACAAAACGAGATTTAACCGAGTTGAACTGAGTCAAACTGAGAGAAAAATGAGTCAAGCCAAGTTAAATTGAGTCTGAGTGAAGCCGTGTCAGAAAGTAAACCAAGTTTAAATTGAGTTAAACAGAGTCAAACAATGAGTAAACTGAGTTAAACAGTCAGAGAGATAAACTGAGTCAACCTGAGTCAAACAGAGACAAAGTAAGTATAAACTGAGATTTAACAGAGTTAAACAGAGTTAAACTGGGGGAAAACGAGTACGCACAGCAGGGGGCATACTCTGGATTTGGTGATTACAGACACTGTACTCATCAATAACTTATCTGTATATGACCTGGGTGTCTCAGACCACAGGGTCATCTCCCTGGAAGTGCCTTCATCTTCGCCTGCTTCAAACCCAAAACGACCCATCCAGTTCCGTGACCTTAAAAACATTTCCCTTGATGTTCTGTCTGCTGATCTTCACACCCTGACCGCTGTCAATCATCCTTCTGCAGATGACTCTGTGGATTACTACAACCAATCTCTTCGGGAGCTCCTGGACCTACACGCCCCCTTGAAGACAAGACTGGTGTCTTTCTCGCGCTCAGCCCCTTGGTACACTGATGAGCTGCGCAAGATGAAGGCAACTGGCCGTGCTATTGAGAGACGTGTAAAATCATCTGGTCTGTCTGTGCATAAGCAGGCATATAAAGAACATCAGAAAGCATACGCCTATTCTCTTAAAGAAGCACGCTCCAAATATTATTCTAACATCATCAACACCTGCCCTGGAAACTCTAAACAGCTCTTCTCCACAATCACTCGTCTGCTTAATCCCATTAAGCAAACTCTTGAGGACTCTGCTCAAAAATGCGACCTGTTTCTTTCATCTTTTAAAACCAAAGTTGACACTATCAGATCTCAGCTCCACAACCTCCCCGTTCTCAGTGTGCCACCCACCCGTCTGCATTCTGGGACCCTAAACAGCTTTGACGAAGTTGTTCAGAGTGAGGTGGAGGCCATCATCAAGAAAATGAAGCCTTCATCCTGCGCCCTGGATCCTTTCCCCTCGTCTCTCATAAAAACCAATCATTCTGCAATAGGCCCACTTATCACTCAAATAATAAATCAGTCTCTACAATCTGGTCATGTTCCACTGCCTCTAAAAACCGCCATCATTAGGCCTCTTCTGAAAAAATCTAATTTGGATCCCGACATTTTTTCTAATTACCGCCCAATTTCACACCTCCCTTTTCTGTCTAAAGTGCTGGAAAAAGCTGTTGCTGCTCAGCTGCAGGATCACCTACAACAACACTCCCTGTATGAGAAGTTCCAGTCTGGATTCAGGGCAGCTCACAGTACAGAGACTGCATTGCTGAGGGTTACCAATGATGTCCTCTTGGCTGCTGACACTGGCTCTCCCTCCATCCTTGTCCTCCTTGACCTCACTGCAGCCTTCGACACTGTGGACCATAGTATCCTCCTCCACCGTCTTCATGTGGAGGTCGGTCTCTGCGACACCGTCCTGGACTGGTTCAAATCTTTCCTCTCCAATAGGCTGGAATGTGTTAGTCTTGGCAACGCCACGTCCCAGACAGTCTGTGTCTCCTGTGGTGTCCCTCAGGGGTCGGTTCTGGGGCCCCTGCTGTTTTCCCTTTACATGCTGCCTTTAGGTCAAATTATTAATCAGTTCAACATTTCTTTTCACTGTTATGCCGACGATACACAGCTTTACATCAGGACTGGAGCATCCTCATCTTCCACCTTGTCATCTCCATCTTCACTCACTGCCCTCTCTGCCTGCCTGGAGGCAATTAGGGCATGGATGAATCAGAACTTTCTTCAATTAAACTGCTCCAAGACTGAGGCCATACTGATTGGCACCCCTCACCAGGTACAAACATCTCCTATAACAACTTTCCTTTTCTGGACAAGACATCCCCCTCTCCACCTCTGTTACTAATCTTGGAATAAAAATGGACTCCAATCTTACATTTGAAAATCACATTAAGCTTCTGTTTAAAACTTGCTTCTTCCATCTTCGAAACATCTCCAGACTTCGCCCATCCCTAACTTTTTCCGATGCTGAGAAGCTCGTCCATGCTTTTGTCTCCTCCAGGCTCGACTACTGCAACTCCCTGTTTATTGGAATCCCTGGCAAAAACCTTCAGAAACTTCAATATATTCAAAACAGTGCAGCAAGGATCTTGTTGAGAGTTCGTAAATTTGAACATATTACACCCATTCTCCATAACCTTCATTGGCTTCCTGTCACCTACAGAATTCAGTACAAAACTGCTCTCATTACACATCAATGCTTACACGGAACTTCACCAGATTATCTGAAGGATATTCTTATTCCATACTCATCCACCCGTTCGCTGCGGTCACAGAACAGTAATCTCCTTCACATTCCGAGAACCAAATTAAGGACCATGGGAGACCGGGCTTTCAGTGTGGCTGCCCCCCGCCTGTGGAACTCTCTTCCTGACTGTCTGAGAGCCCCACAGTCTGTGGTTGACTTTAAGAGCGGCTTGAAGACCTTTCTTTTCAACCGAGCATACTCTACCTCCTCATGATTCTACTTTTGATCTTAGCTGATACTGTTATTGATTTTAATTGTTTTATTATTTGTTTTATTGACATTTAATTCTGTTGCTCCTTGTAGCACTTTGAGATTTTCATTAATGAAAAGTGCGTTATAAATTGAATTCATTATTATTATTATTATTATTATTATCCAAGTTAAACGGAGTCAAGCCAAGTTAAACTGAGTCAAGCTAAGTTTAAATTGAGTTAAACTGAGTCAAACTATGTGTAAACCAAGTTAAACAGTCAGAGAGATAAACTGAGTCAAACAGAGTCAAACAGAGTCAAACTAAGTACAAACTGAGATTTAACAGAGTTAAACTGAGTCAAACTGGAAAAAACGAGTCAATCCAAGTTAAACGGAGTCAAGCCAAGTTTAAATTGAGTTAAACAGAGTCAAACTACGTGTAAACTGAGTTAAACAGTCAGAGAGATAAACAGAGTCAACCTGAGTCAAACAGAGTCGAACTAAGTATAAACTGAGATTTAACCGAGTTAAACTGAGTCAAACTGGAAAAAAACGAGTCAATCCAAGTTAAACGGAGTCAAGCCAAGTTTAAATTGAGTTAAACAGAGTCACACTATGTGTAAACTGAGTAAAACAGTCTGAGAGATAATTTGAGTCAACTTGAGTCAAACAGAGTCAAACTAAGTATAAACCGAGATTTAAACGAGTTAAACTGAGTCTAACAAAACGAATCAAGCCAAGTTAAATCGAGTCTAACAGAGTTTCAACCAAGTTAAATCGAGTCAACCTGAGCCCAACAGAGTCAAACGAAGTACAAAACGAGATTTAACCGAGTTGATCTGAGTCAAACTGAGAGAGAAAACAAGGCAAGCCAAGCTAAATCGAGTCTAACTGAGTTTCAACCAAGTTAAACCGAGTCAACCTGAGTCAAACAGAGTCAGACTAAGTACAAAACGAGATTTAACCGAGTTGATCTGAGTCAAACTGAGAGAGAAAACAAGGCAAGCCAAGCTAAATCGAGTCTAACTGAGTTTCAACCAAGTTAAACTGAGTCAACCTGAGTCAAACAGAGTCAGACTAAGTACAGGGGAGGGCAGCAAGTTCACTTCAGCTTTCCAGCTCCAGGAGAAGATTTGTAGACAGCCTTCAGTTCAAGGTTGCTCAGAGACCAGATTAGATAGTTGCTTTATTTTTTCAGTCAGGCCACAATGTACTTTTGACTGCAGTCTTAAGTCCAGGTGCTGTTTTTGGGTCCAAATCGCCGAATCATGTGAGGTTCCGAGCTACAAGTCCCATCTGTGCCCTGATGATCGGGCGGCTGTAAAGGAGTCCCAAGACACCGCAGGTCCGCGGCTCACCACCGCTGCTCCGTACGGTTCAGCTCGTACAACAGCTGGGAAGGTCATAGCCCGGATCAAAGAATCTTCGCTGAGCAGGAAGTCTCGCCAGCATGCCGATCGTGGCGGTCCTCCTCAGCCTTCAGTGGCAGACAGCCACCAGTATCCCAATAATCCACAGATATTCCGCGTCCACGACAGAAAGAACGGCCAGACACAGTAACTCGCTCCTCGAGTCCATTATGTGGCTCACCGCATGCGTGTCGATGGGGCTCGCCGGCTCTCCCTGGCCGGTGCGCTTTGCGGAAAAAAAGTTTATCGATAGTATCGATAACAGCCCAGAAAACAGCCCACGCAAATAATTCCATTCCAAATTGGTTCGAGCGAGCGCTGAAGAGTTACAGACGAGACAAATGCAAAAGCATGGAGGGGGGGAACCAGGGAGGTGAGGAGTAGAAAGAGATGCGACCTGCTCTGCCGAGAGCGGAAGTAAGTAAATTGAGTTAAACTGAGTCAAACAACGTGTAAACTGAGTTAAACAGTCAGAGAGATAAACTGAGTCAACCTGAGTCAAACAGAGTCAAACTAAGTATAAACTGAGATTTAATTGAGTGAAACGGAGTCAAACTGGGGGGGAAACGAGTCATTCCAAGTTAAACTGAGTCAACCTGAGTCAAACAGAGTCAAACTAAGTATAAACTGACATTTAACCGAGTTAAACGGAGTCAAACTGAAATTTTTTTTGAGTCCTGAGTCTCCACCGGTGGAGTCTGTCTCCACCCTCATTTGCCCCACTCTGGACCCTTGAGCAAGGCCCTTAACCCCCACCATCTGCAACTCTCTGCTCCACACAGAGGGCTGTGGTAGCTCGGTGGTCTGTGGTTGGTCAGGAAGGACATCCGGTGTAAAAACAATCCCCAAGTCTTCGCTGTGGCGACCCCTGAAGGAGGGAGCAGCCAAAAAATAAATAAATTAGAACCGTTTAACAGAGGGTAACGGCTCAAACGCCCAGACAGGAAGTGACCTGGCTCCTCTGACAGGAAGTGACCTGGCTCCTCTGACAGGAAGTGACCCGGCGCCTCCTGACAGGAAGTGACCTGGCTCCTCTGACAGGAAGTGACCCGGCTCCTCCTGACAGGAAGTGACCCGGCGCCTCCTGACAGGAAGTGACCCGGCTCCTTGGACAGGAAGTGACCCGGCTCCTTGGACAGGAAGTGACCCGGCTCCTTGGACAGGAAGTGACCCGGCTCCTTGGACAGAAAGTGGCGGTGTCTCAATTCAGGGGCTGCATCCTCATGAGGACCCAGCCTAGCTGGGCCGAGTAGGCCACGCACTCACAAGACCGGGTGGGCTGAGCGAAACTGCTGAAATGGGACGGTCTAGCCTTCAGGTTTGCCGGCATTGAAGTGGGTGGGGCGTTCTCTTGAAGTGGGTGGGAAGTTCTTGTGTGCCGCTTGGTGTGTGTGGAAAGAGAAGGGACGCCGCTAAAATATATTAGTTAGCTGAATACATGTATATATATTAGTGTTTCTGAGTTTACTGTTTGTTAAGAACTGATTACAAATCAGCTTATAAGGGGCGATCTGTTAAAACCCAGAGTGGACCTACGAAACGCAAGTTGTCCAGTAGCTCAGTTGGTAAATCAACTTGCGATTGGTGCAGAGATACTTTTCTCGAAGCTGGTTCGAATCTCACTCGGTACGGTTAAAACTTATTTTACGTTTGTCTTTTATTGGATAAAAAAATGAGGACTGAGATTAAAAGGAAGGAGTTTGTGAAACTCCTTCTTTTTTTTTATCCAATAAAAGACAAACGTAAAATAAGTTTTAACCGTACCGAGTGAGATTCGAACCAGCTTCGAGAAAAGTATCTCTGCACCAATCGCAAGTTGATTAACCAACTGTGCTACTGGACAACTTGCATTTTGTAGGTCCACTCTGGGTTTTAAAAGATTGCCCCTCAGAAAATCCTTGCTACGCACGTGTAAAATAATCTGATTTGTAATCAGTTCTTCAAAAACAGTAAACTCAGAAACACTAATATACTGTATATTCAGCTAACACATTTTTTTTGTCGTTTCTGTAGTAAAATTTTAATGAGATATATTCGAGCTGAGGTTGTTTGAGATGACTAAATAAAGGTTGAATGAATATTCGCGCTGAGGTTGTTGTTAAAACGAGCTGATGACTCAACAACACGCAGCAGCTCCGACCCTGCACGCAGAAAGTCCCCCCCCCCCGCGAAATCTCTGCTGGCGCTATGAATTCTGGGATAGCCTCCGTCTTGAAGGATTCACGAATGCATCCTTCGATTTCGGCAGGAAGTAGGCCGCATTCCTCGGCCGCATGAGGAGGAGTCTTCGAATTGGGACAGTCCTCCGCGCGGGGCAATGACGTATGCGGCCGACAAATGCGCACTCATGAGGACGCAGCCCCTGAATTGAGACACAGCCACTGACTCGTCTCCTTGGACAGGAAGTGACTCGGCTCCTTGGACAGGAAGTGACCCGGCTCCTTGGACAGGAAGTGACTCGTCTCCTTGGACAGGAAGTGACCCGGCTCCTTGGACAGGAAGTGATCCGGCTCCTTGGACAGGAAGTGACCCGGCTCCTTGGACAGGAAGTGACTCGTCTCCTTGGACAGGAAGTGACCCGGCTCCTTGGACAGGAAGTGACTCGTCTCCTTGGACAGGAAGTGAACCGGCTCCTTGGACAGGAAGTGACCTGGCTCCTACTGACAGGAAGTGACCCGGCTCCTTAGACAAGAAGTGACGCGGCTCCTTGGACAGGAAGTGACCCGGCTCCTTGGACAGGAAGTGACCCGGCTCCTTGGACAGGAAGTGACTCGTCTCCTTGGACAGGAAGTGACCCGTCTCCTTGGACAGGAAGTGACTCGTCTCCTTGGACAGGAAGTGACGCGGCTCCTTGGACAGGAAGTGACCCGGCTCCTCTGACAGGAAGTGACCCGGCTCCTTGGACAGGAAGTGACTCGTCTCCTTGGACAGGAAGTGACCCGGCTCCTCTGACAGGAAGTGACTCGGCTCCTTGGACAGGAAGTACTGACAGGAAGTGACCTAGCTCCTACTGACAGGAAGTGACCCAGCTCCTTGGACAGGAAGTGACCCGGCTCCTTGGACAGGAAGTGACTCGTCTCCTTGGACAGGAAGTGACCTGGCTCCTCAGACAGGAAGTGACCTCACTCCTCTGCCAGCCCCCGCCCATCCCATCATGCTCGGGGGCAACGGTGGACTCCCGGGTGTCCCCCCCCCTCCTGCCATCTGCTGTGATTTATGGAAACCAGCGGATGATTTATGGGTCAGTCAGCGCTCCATGAAGCGGTTCTCTTTCATCGGAGCGACCTCCCGACCCGGCAGCCAGGACTGGACACGTGTGCTAATCATGCACCGTGAGGAGCCGCTAACAGGGGCCCGTTAATGAAATTAGAGGCTCCACACCGGCTGCATACTGATGGAGCCGACCCAGACTCAGAGATCTGACCAGAACCCTGACAGGCCTCTGAGCGACACGTCTTCCACTACAGAATAAAATGTTGTGATTTTTAAACTTCCAGGACCCGCTGCGTCCAGAACGAGTGACCCTCAGAGACCCAGACCCAGAAGGACCAGAACAGCCCCAGGCCTCGGTTTTAAAGATAAAGTGGAGAAATGCTGTTCAACACTGACCTTCAGCTGCAGCTCTGAGGCGCCCCCTGGTGGACAAACCCCTGAACACCCGAACTGTAAATCATCTGAAACAAAAGTCAGATTTTACATCTTTACCATTTCACCACTGTTTGGACTAACAAACACCTGGATTAAAACTAGTTTCTGGTGAAAATTAAACCAAAAGAGCTCTAAAATGGATCCCTGCTGCTGCTTCTAACTCAGGTGTCAAAAATATGTACAGGTAGTCCTCGAGTTACGAACGAGTTCCGTTCCTACGGCCGTTTGTAACTCGAAAATCAACGTAAGTCGAAAAACACATTCACACTGGCTGCCACTAGCCGCCCCATATACACGTACATGTACGGTACAAAACAGTTACCAAGTCACCAAGCACTTAGCCTATCCTAACAAAGTAACCTACATAATTATCAAAACACATACAGTACATTTGGAGCCATAATGAAGGAAAAAAAATAGTACATTTCTTACTGGGAGCTGGGGAAGCCTGTCTCCGTCTGTTAGCATGTTAGCTCGTTGCACCTCCGAGCTCTGCAGCTTCCTGCTGCTTCACGCAGTTCAAACTGTTTGTTAGCATGTTAGCTCCATACATTTGGAGTCATAATGAAGGGGAAAAAAGAGTTAATAACTTACTGGGAGCTGGTGAAGCCGTTCATCCGTGTTAGCATGTTAGCTCGGGGTCCCAGCAACATCCAAGGCCGCAAAACCGTTCGTCCGCATTTTAGCATGTTAGCTCGATGTCGCAGCAACATCCGAGGCCGCGAGGCCGTTCCTCCGCCTGAGACATCCACAGAGTTCACCGAGCGTTTCCAGCTCATGTATCCGAGCGAGGCAACCTCTGATTGGATACACGGTCTGTCCAAAGCCGGCTGTCGAGGCCGGAGCTAACCGAAAACTGACGGACACTGCCGAAAACTGCGTAAATCGGCTTCTAAATAATAATAATAATACTGTAATAATAATAATACTTTATTTATAAAGCCATTTAAAACAACCACAGCTGCAACAAAGTGCTGTACACATGAAATCAAGAACATTTAAACTCATAAAACAAGATTTTTCAACAAAAAAATTTTTTTTGAGATACGTGACGTAACCCCGAAACGTCGTAAGTCGAGGACTACCTGTAATTAAAACATTCCCGCGGTTGAAGCAAAGCATCATGGGACTTCTGCACAAGCTAGCTGTGCTAACGCTAGCTTGTGCAAAAAACAAGAACAGAAAATTCAGTTTTAGATTAATTTAGTTAGTCCTGCTGTTTGAGAAAGCTACTGCTAACATAATTTTGTTAATATGAACAGAAAACAGCTTTTAAATAATAAGTTTATTAATATTTATAAAGACCGTGATCTGACAGCAGCTGTGGCCATGGAGGAAAACTTAAATTTTTACTTCAAAACAACTACCGTAAACTCTTCAGTTTGTTACATCATAAAGCGCAATATTAAATAATATTATTAAAGTAATAATAAATGTACTACTTTCTTTAAAGTTTAATCTTTAAAATTAAAATATAAAAACGGGCTAAACGCAGACTCGGAGCGCCCTCTGTCGGGACTTTTATTTATTTCATGTTATAAAGTTTCAACATGGACGAAAAAATAAATATATGTTTAAATGAACAAGTTCACTTTTTAACTGTTTATTTACCTTCAAAGCAGAAGACCCACTGGCCCTGCGGGCCCTTCATCCGAACAGAGCTTCGACCGGAAACACCTGCGGTTCTGCAGCGGGGCATCATGGGAGATGTAGTGCAGGACTCCAGCAGCAGCGTTCAGAGGTTTACAGCAAATAAACACGTAAAATAATTAACTTTAATTTGTCCTAAATTAACAAAGAGAAGCGTTTGGAGCAGCTTTAATGAACTGAGCTGTATATCGAAGAGAATGAGCAAGTTTTCCTCTACAACATCAGTAAAACGTGGGCGGCCGTGGCGTAGTGGTAATGGCAGTCGTCCCCCGATCGGAAGGTTGGAGGTTCGAATCCCGGTTCCCCACACCATGTGTCGTTGTGTCCCTGGGCAAGACACTTAACCCCGAGTTGCTCCCGGTATGACTGGAAAGGCGCCTTGCATGGCAGTCTACCACTACTGGTGTATGAATGCGTGTATGAATGGGTGGATGGCTGGTATTGTGAAGCGCTTTGGGGCTCCTCACAGGGGGCTAGAAAGCGCTATATAAATAAGCTCCATTTACCATTCTAATTACTGTATTGATGATCTGTTTTATAATGTTGGATCATTCTGAGAAGTAACTCCAAACTGATGAATTTTCAACAAGTTTGTTCTAAATTATTATATTTCAATCAACTTTAATCAAACCTTTGTCTTTTTGCCCTTTTCATGAGAAAACCTGTAGATAAAAACAACGCCTTCTAAAATCAATAGTGATCAATTCTAAAAGACGTCTTGAGGATTAAAATCAGTTGTTATTTGAATTTAAAGTCAGAAGGATAGAAAGTGAACAACGCTCTGATCGTTTATTTAGAGGTAAACATGTAAACACAAACAACAACAGAGTATAAATACAGAGTGAAGGTAAACAGCTTGGACCCGACCCGCTTCCTGTCAGAACCACACAAAGTCCAAACTCTCAACTGCTCTGAGCTGTCATCAGGAGAGAGGAGGTTCTGCTGGACTCTGGTTCTGGTTCTGAGGGAAGGTTCAGTCTAAATGGTGCGTTCAAGGACAAACAATAATGACCGGAAATAACAGATTCAAGCAGGATTTATTCCGGTCCCTCAGATTTATTTCAGGTTTTATTTAATAAAATGTGTTTTGTTCAGAACTGAAGCAGCTGCTTGTTTGTTTGTTTGTTTGTTTTTCATCAAACTAATCATGTGTGTGTGTGTGTCAGTAAAAATATTGTTGAAACAAATTTAACAAAAAATTATCATTTACAAACAACGGTATACTAAAAATGAAATGTTAGATTTGTTTTGTAAATTATGAAATATTTATTTATTTTAACATATTTTATAAACAGCATGTTTTTGATTAAATTTTTGATACATTTGCTTTAAGTCACACTGAAAGTACAAAGACTATTTTTGTATTACAAAAATCACTAGAAAGCATTACTGTCATCCATCAAGTACATTATTTTATCAACTGAAGTTATTGAAGTTCCATGATTTGGTAGACTATAATATTTTATCAGTTATGTATAGAGCTCAAAATAATACATTACCTTTAAATATCCAAATGCATTTTGTTAAAAGACAAAGTTGTTATAATCTTAAGGGGACAGAGATGTTTGTAAAACCACAATTCAGAACTAGTTTGAAGGGACGTTCTACCTCAATCCAGGGAATTAGATTATGGAATGGCTTGGAGAATGTAGTTAAAAATGCCAAGTCAATGTTTACATTTAAGAAAATGATCAAAACTGAATTGTTAAAAATATATATGAAGAAGCGTAATGTATTTTGTATTAGTTAGAAAATTAGAAAGAGTTAGTCATTTTGTTCTGTTACTGGAAGATTATTATTGGTTGAACTGATTGTTTGAAAAAAAGGGCAGATATTATAAGATTTTTTCTTCTTTCTGCTACATTTCATTTTTATATTTTGTACGTTATCAATTATGGAATTGTTTTTTTTATAGTATTTTAAAAAATGAACAAATTTTATAAATAAATAAAATAAATAAAGTTTAATAAACTGATGTAAAAATTTAAATTCAACTTAAAAAAATTCTAATTTTATGTTATCTTAAAGCTTCAGTATGTAGCTTTTTTTATGAACATATTTCTTCACTCTGTCACTACCTCCTGACAGACTGATGTTAGCCAGGTAATCTCTGAAAAAAAATAAAAAAAAATATTGTCCCCTTGCTTCTCCAGGTGGTAAATAAGCATTTCTAAAAAGAAAAGGTGACCCGCCATTTTCCAGCCAATAAAAACAGAGTTTGTAACCAGCCAATAAAAACAGAGCTTGAATTTGAATCAGCCAATAAAAACAGAGCTTGAATTTGAAATTCAACAGACCACAAGGGGGCAGAGCCACATATGGCTCTGAGGGGGAGGGATCAGAATGCTTTGCCTGTTGAAAATATTTCTAAGTGCTGCAGTTCTACAGAAACTGCATACTGAACCTTTAAGTATGTTAAAAATATTTAAATCCGTTTTCTTTCTGATATCTTTATTTTAAACAAATTTAGATAAAATAAGGTGAACTCCTCATCTACTTCCTGTTTGAGGGGCAGGTTTTCTTCCTGTTTGGGGACAGGATTGTTCTCATTCAGTTTGTTTGTTGAAAGGCAGCAGGAACATGTTTTTTTAAAGATAAATGTTAAAAGCAGCAGTTTCTGTTTTATTGCTGAAGTTAAAGTGATCGATGGGATCGATCAGCTGGTTCAGAGTCAGTCCTAATTGACAGCTGTTAAAACTGAAACAGTAGTTTGAGCTCACCTGTCAGGTGGACCTGCAGCGCACCTGTCAGCCTTTCAGAGGCTTTTACCCCCAAAAGAAAACCGTACGGTTTTTAAATGTGCATAGACGGACCGGACTGTCGCGTGACACTTTACAGAAAGATTAGACTTGTTTTAACGTTTGACACCAAATCAAGTCGATTTGTTTCTGATCAGCTGCTGATCAGTTAATATTTCATATAAAATCATGACTCGGTCATTACTTCTTAGAATATCAAACAAATTCAACAGAATAAGACAACTACAGAAGATTCTTATAAATATTTAATCAATCTAAAACTTCAAACTGATTGTTTGTTCTCATGATTACAAAAAATAAATAAGAACAGTCGCCATAAAGCAGCTGTTTGTTTTCATCACATTTAATTTTAAGATTTTAAAATGAGGCTCCTCCCTCAAGCTGCTCTGATTGGCCAGCCCTGGTGGTGTGATCAAGCTCCGCCCACCAGCGCTCAAACTCCCATCTTTTGAAATAAAGTGATTTAATTTTATTTGTTGATGCTTGTTCCAACTTCTGAGTTGATGTCCATAAAAATAAAAAGTCTTGTTATTTAAAAAACCTAACTTTTATCACAACTAAAACTTATTTTCTGTAACCTGAATTAACATTTAATATGTAAGAAATTAACAGGATTTGATTCAGACATTTTCAGTGTGATAAAGTCTAAAACAAAGTTTTATTTTAACATTTTACAGAACGGTTTACATAAATCATTTTTTTAAATGGACGTTGTGGATGTTTTTAATTGTAATACGGCTACAAACAGAGGCTGCGCAGCCAAAAAGTAAAAAATACATGAAAACATGTACTAAGTGAACTTTAACCAGTTAAACCAGCTGGTTCTTTGCTCTCAACAAGAACGCCACAGAAACACATCTGGGTGCTAAACCTCTGTAGAAGCCCTGCCCCTTTTTGGAGGAACACTAAGCCCCGCCTTCTTTAAGGTGAAAATCCCTCCTCTAACTCCAGAGCTTGAATAAGACAACAGAACTGCTTTGAGGGTTTTAGGTGCTTCAGGTAAATATTTACAGGGAGTCCTCGACTTACGACAATCCGGACTTACGAACGCGCTCCGAATGCTAGTACGTGCTGTGTTTATAGATGAATGTGTGGTGTAATGTGTTAGCTAACCATTTGTAAATAAAGTTCTGTGCATGTTTATAGACCAGTATGTACGTTTGTTCAGTCTCATGTCGATAAATGGGTGTGCGGCGCAGCGTACGAACGCCACGTGTTCTGAGTTCCGAAAATCCGGACTTTCGAACGCCACATGTTCAGAGTTCTGACTTACATCAAAAAA
>JBBPBX010016127.1:28331-48574 GCA_038048925.1 Garcialebias charrua | reverse complement strand
TGGATCACCACACACATCAGTAGCTTGTGTTGCTTCAGGGAACACATCCAGTTCCGTCTCCTCAACAGCAAATCCAGTCCCTTGAACCATATCTGCAAAACAATAGAATTGAAGATGCAAATGTGAAGGATTATTTTTACATTTACTACAAATACTTTTAAATGTGGGAGTGGTGGAGCAGAGGTTAAGAAGGTGAGCCTGAGATCGGAAGATCGCCAGTTCTTGCCCTGGTACCGACAACATCAAAAATGTGGCTGGGATAAGTGAAGCAGTCACACCTGTCTCCACCTTCATCTGCCCCACTCTGGGCCCTTGAGCAAGGCCCTTAACCCACACCATCTATTCCCCCGGGAACCCTAGATGCAGCTCTCTGCTCCACACAGAGGGCTGTGGTAGCTCGGTGGTCTGTGGTTATGTCAGGAAGGACATCCTGCGTAAAAACAATTGCCAAATCTTCGTGCGACTAGTTCGCTGTGGTGACCCCTGACGAAGGGAGAAGCCGAAAGAAGAAGAAAACAAAAAAAACTACAAATACTTTTAAATATCAAATGTGTTTCATGACTTGTATGACACGTATGAGAGCACGACCAGTGACAGCTTACAACATACCAGCTTAGCTCACATGTGTACAATGATTAAAATATACTTTACCAACTTGGGCTATAACATACCACTTTTCATTATTATTTCATGCAAATGGCTACTTCATTCTGTGAAGATGTCAATTACCTGTGAGGCAAGAGATATAGTTCATTTGGAATCCTCCCAGGACATGATGCAAGTCTGCTTGGCCGGATCCTGTGTTTGTTCCACTGCTCTGTGCATTCATCTAGGTCTTTTTGCAGAACACTGAGGAAGCAGAATCTCAGCAAGCATTTGTGTTCGTGGGTTCCACTGAAGTTCCCTGAATCTCTTATGTCTGCAAACAAGTCCATCCAAAACTGAGACCTGGAGATACATTAGAATATAAGTTGCTTTTTTAAATTATTGATTAAATAAATGTCTCCCCTACTCCACTTTTCACTTTTGATTACATGTAAAGCATGCTACAAAAGTATGTCATAAACAAAATAATGCTGCTTATTTTTCAGACAGTCTAAAACATTTTTGTGTGCTCTGTAACTGGACAGACAAACTAAAGGTTGTTATCTATAGTTAAATACTACTGTGCATTTTTCATTCATTCATTCAACCTTTATCAATACAGGCTAGCAGCCTCGTTGATTTAAAGCATTGTGGTGACTGGCAGATTAAAGCCGAGCACAGTTTAGCTGCCCAGTGTAAATATTAAAACTGAAGAAACTTGTTTTAGCATTTATGCTACGTCAACTTAAACAGCTAATCGCTGGTACACTTGCTAACTAACACACACTAGGTTAGTTCTCTGTGGACAAATATATTTATAGTTTGCAAAATCGTGGGCTTCATTTAACGTTTCAATGAGCACGTTATGTAAACAACACATTACTAATGCCACGAGTAATGTAAACTGAAATGTACGTCAATAAAACTTCCTTACCTTTAAGATCCTTCTGAGTTCTTCCAGCGTCATGTCTTCTTTAAGCATGAACAAAACACCCTGATGCATGCTCAACAATCCAGGTAGAAAAATCTAACAAACAGTTTACAGGCTAACGGATAGCATGCTAATGCTAACCTCCGTGTGTTTGTGTGTGAGTGTGCATGTGTGTGTGTGTGCTGTGTTCGGTTTTATGTTGTTAATAAAGTAAAAAAAAAAAAAGTGGAAAAAACAACAGTTTGTCTTAATGTAATTTCGTTTTTCCAAATGTTGTAGTGTTTTTCTTGTTTTTGTTGTGTTTTTCCAAATGTAATTCCGTTTTTTTCCTAATTTGTTTTTTTCTACTTCCGCTTTGGCCACTTCCGGTTTGGCTTAATGTAATTTGTTTTTTTCTACTTCCGCTTTGGCCACTTCCGCTTTTTCAAATGTTGTTGTGTTTTTTCAAATGTAATTTCGTTTTTTCAAATGTAATTCTGTTTTTTCAAATGTCGTTGTGTTTTTGTTGTTTTTGTTGTGTTTTTTCAAATGTAATTCCGTTTTTTCCAATGTTGTTGATTTACACCTTGGGGCCACCGTACTGCGGAGACACTAATGCAACCCATTGTGCTTTTCTTTAATACGGTACCCAGAGCAGGATCTGGGAATGCTTTCCTACTCAAACTTTAGCCTTCTGCCGGCACTTGAGCAATATTTAAGTTGTTATTTTCTAATACAGAAAAGGCATCTGTCATGGACACAAAAACACAGATTTGGTTCACCTCACTAAAATAGTGGTGTTTAAAGGGGACCACAGATGCAAAATTCACATTTTAATGTTTTTTTTACTCAACTTTGGGTATTTACTTCATAAAAAAACAGTCCTTGTGCCAAAAAAATGCACCCAGTGGTTTATTTACTCTAAGTAGATTTATTTATTTTTGATAAATACACCAGGATTCACACTTCCTGCAGTTATTGACGTCACAGGCCGTAGCCAATCACCTCAAACCTGAGTCCAGCCCCTCACCTAGCAACCCCTGGTTAGGCTCAACCCACTTCTGTATTAAACACATGACTGTTGTTTTTCATGATTTCATCTCATCTTTTGTTTATATGTTCTTAATTTCATGTGTACAGCACTTTGTTGCAGCTGTGTTTTTTTTAAATGGCTTTATAAATAAAGTATAATTGTTATTTTTATATTTTAGTTCAATTTTTAGTGTATTTGCGATCGCTCCCAACGCGCAGCCGTCAAAAATTAAACGAGCGGACCCCCGGCGTAGGGACCAGCGGCAACGGGACCCTCTTCTGGCGGATGGAGCGGAGCTTCAATTGTACAGCCTCGCTGCTGCCCTCGCAGCAGCCTCGCAGCAGCGAGGACCTTCTCCTTACTGATTAATTTACGGGAGACACTTGGTGAACTTTGTTGTCTTGACTGGAACAGCGATAACTCCCAAAATCTCCGCGTGCAACGAGCGAAGCTGGCGAACACCGGAAGAGGAACAAGCTAACATTAGCTTCGGATTCGGCAGGTCTCATGCTAAAAGGAGCAGCTAATTGCGGCGCGCTCAGACGGGTTTCGGTAAGTTATCTTAAGCTAGCACTAACAGTAAGTCAAATGAGTAATAAAAAAAGAGCTAATTTTAAAACAACAACACATTACAGATACTGGCTGTTACAGAGGGCGTTAACAGATCGTTGAAGGGCGTGGACTTCAAGAAACCGGTCGTTCAAAACGAAAGTTAAAAATGGCAGAATTAAAAAGGGTATAATTAATTATCTAAGAATTATTTTGTGTATTAAAATGAATTACTATTGTCAAGATAGCACACAGACATAACATAAAAATTTTAAATACCTATATGTGGTCTCCTTTAAGTGTCTGTCAGTTCATTATCTGTGGTCAAACACTGTTGACACAAATGCTCCTCAGACATTGTTACCATGTCACTCCTTTAAAAATGTCAAAATCCCCAGTTAATTTAAGTTTTAATATTACAAACAGTGAGTAAAATAAATAAATAAATAAAAAACACTATGTAGAACTACAAATCAACTACGTATCTGCTTTTGATTTCATTTATATGGCAAGGTTTTGCACCAGCAAAAATGATCAAATGTGTTTCTTTCTTTATTTTATTTATTTTATTTTTATTTTTTTACAAAATATGTATATTTTACATTTACATCTTGCCCTAACTGAAAAACAGGGTGGGATCAGCTACTGGCAGTTTTGCACATTCACAATGTATTGTATTTGCAATCTGGATGCTAAGGGGTGAACATCTGCTTTGACCGAAGCTGGAAGGTCTCCTACACGAAAACTGGACAACCTGTAAGTGCTTTGAGATGGGAGATGGGCCCACAGCTGCACACAATGCGTATTCAGGAATTAAGGAGGATAGGTGCTTTCATGTCAAAGTTTAACTTTTTTTTTTTTTTTTTCATTTTGAACAGTTAAAATGTTTTAAACAATACCATAAATAAATTAAAATGTAAATATTTCCACCAAAATATTCTGGAAACAAAACAAAAATATTCTGGAAACAAAACAAAAAATGTTCAAAAAGTCTAAATGTTTCCAATAACATCAGTCACTACATGTTTCTGAATGCTGGCTACACAAAGCAATACATTTGCTAAGCCTGCAATACTAAGTGGGGAAAATAATAGATTGTAGACCGACTGGGTGGAAGATTGCTGAATTAATAAAAAATGGGAGGAGCTACAAGGCAGCAGGTGTACTGATTGAGTAATCTGTGCTGAGGAAAACAGTATGAGGACAACAAACTTGTTAGTGAAAGGGAATGTAGAAGACAGGCAGCATCTACTAAACCGGTAACCTGGCAGAAATGGGCTGATGCATAAATTAAAATCTACTGAATTTCCAACGACAAAATCATAAATGCATGCCTTGTACAAGCTGCTTGTGATTTTTTTTTCTACTTTGAAATTAATTGCCACATTCTTTTAACTGGTCTGGGTAATTTTACAAGTTTTATTTTTGGTCAGTTTATTATGTGGAATTAATATTCTGCTGCCATGGCCAAGGCTCCCTTGCAGAGGAGATATTGAAACTCAGTGGGATTATTCTTAGCCAAATAAATGTTACATTAATGCATCAACAGAAATAAGGTAAATGTCAGGGTGGCTGTTCGCGTCTGTGACAATGTTGTTATCTGTCTGCTCGGAGTGTTTGTCAACGACAGTGTTGCACATTGCCCCAGGCTGGTTATCCTTGTTTGTTTTTTTGAAATTTTCTACCATCAGACGTAGTATCTCTGAATCTTCTGCATTCATAGGTTTAGGGCCCTTTTTCTGGGACTTTTGAGATTGTTTTCTGATCTCAGATTGATCCGTCTGTGGAGCAGGAGGAGCGGGTCCACGGCTCGAGGGTCCCTTCCGGGACCACCCTGGTTTCGGGGGTGATGTTAGTTCATGCCCATGATCTCCCGTCCGCAGGACACAAAGGAGATAAAGCCACGCTGACGGCATTAAAACAAATTGCCTATTGGCCTGGAATGAAAAAGGATGTCAAGGACTACATTGAAGGGTGCGTGGTCTGTGGCCAGTTTCAGCCAACCAGACCACTTCACAGAGCACCACTGCAAAGCAGAGGCATTGCATTCCCATGGTCTGACCTCCAGATTGACTGGGTTGGACCACTCACTAAGAGCTCTAGAGGAAATAAATATTTTCTCACGGTAACCTGTGCATTTACCAAATGGGTAGAATGCCTACCAGCTCCCAACGACACAGCACAAACCACTGCTATGTTGTTAATGAATCATATATTTTCAAGGTTTGGACTTCCCCTTCGGGTGAACTCAGACCAAGGTACACACTTCACAGGTGAAGTGATGAAAGAACTGTGGAAGACGCTAGGCGTCAAGGCCAACTTTCATGTCGGCTACCACCCACAGGCTTCAGGCCAAGTTGAGAGAGCAAACAGAACTGTGGTGAGTATTTTGAAGAAATACGTGGCTGCAAACCACAAGGACTGGGACGTGAAACTCCCTCTGGTCCTCATGGCCATAAGAGCCACTCCACACACATCAACTGGCATCTCTCCCTTCGAGATGATGACCGGTCGACAAATGACTCTCCCTCTACACCTGTTGTACCAACCAGGCGACGCCGCCATGGCGACAGCCTACACTACACAACAATACATGAAAGATTTGAATGTACACCTCAGAAACACTTTTGCTTTCGCCCAGAAAAACCTGGAAAAATCCGCTGAAGGACGTAAGGCGTACTACGACCAAAAGGCCTCTCACAATGAACTCCAAGTGGGAGACAGAGTCTGGTACTATACGTTCGCCCCAGCAACCGGGAAAGGAGGGTCCGAGACCGGAACTCTCGCCCGCAAACTAATGCCCAGGTGGACTGGACCTCATCTGATAACAGACAAAGTGTCCTCAGTCGTCTACGAAATCAAAATCAGCAAAGGCCGCAAAGAGCCAATTGCTAAATGGGTACATCGAAATCAGATCAAACCTTACAAGGCGTTCAATGACTCCACAAAAGACAAAGATCTCACAAACTCACCGACTTCATGGGATAATAAGGTCGTCCAAACACAAGTTAGTAAATAAACTAATCAGGTTTAAACTACCATATTCCCACCCTATAAGTCGCATTGTCCAATTTGAACTTAGAAACGCTAAGCCTAAAACCCACAACAAAAAACTAATCTTAACAACCGTTTAAATCCACGAGATTTAATTTGACCTCGGTCATAAAGTTGAGACCTGTTTTCTTGTGTGTTGCACTTTGGAATCTGACGACAAGAGTGTGTCGAAGCAGTGAAACGTTGTTTCCTTGTTGTTTAGTCATTACTGTTGTCATTAGTTGAGATATTGTTTTGGTTCTGAACACTCCCAGCCAAAAAGGTTTTGTATTAACATTGGTTAATGAATGATATGGATTTAACTATGCCAACATGCAGTTCGTTTTGTTAAATCTCAATCGTCGAAGAGTCAATGTAGTTTAAAGCTACTCAAGGTACCATAAACTACACTGGTCTCACAATTTCTAAATTGAACCGATTCGATCGTTTCTATTTTAGATTATCTATTCATTTTGATGAGTCTCGCCATAGACTTCAAAATTTATTAGGAATACCAAATCTTGCGTCGTTCGTCTAAAAGACAACAGACATTTAGATCAAACTATATTTCATTTTTATTTTAGTTTAACCTAAACTAAGTAATGAATGGAGGAATAGTTTGGAATTAGAGGCCTTCGTTACAGAAGCCCTCCAAAATTTTATAGGTACAAATCCCTATATCTAATTTTACAGAATTGATCCACCCCTTAATTGGTAATTGTAGCTGATCTAAACCATGATAGCTTACATACCAGGTGCATATAGGTAAGGCTTAATGTAAAATCCCAATCATAAGCCCACCTAAAAAACCACATAATTGCATGACACATAGAACCAGAGTGGCACTGACTGGAAACCAACCAGCCAACAACCTTCGATGTGGGGACCTGCAGCTCCAACGCTTGGTCTTCAACCTCCATCCAAGGGTCGCCTCCTCTGCGTCAATCGAGGGATCCCCTCTACATGCTGATTATGAAAACAATTGTTGCTGATCAATCAACAAAACTAACCGTTGTGGAATTACTGCTGTGGAATTACCGCTGTGGATTATAAGACTTTGTTTTCCAAAGGATCACAGACTTTGTTTTCCAAAGGATAACAGACTTTGTTTTCCAAAGGATAACAGACTCAGTTTTCCAAGGGAGTAAAAGCTTTTCGCTATGGGATTACCTCCGAACAATATGGAATTTCCAAAAACTTTATGGGATTATAATTTTTGATTTTTCTTTTCCACTTGCTGGATTACTTCAAGATCAGAGACAGTTCAAGGTTTCCTTTCGTGTTGGACCCCATCCCCAAGGACTGGCGATGGCTTCCAAAAGGGGGGAGATGTAGTGGGCATGACCATGTCCACTTTAAGACACCTGTGTACTTTTGAACTGTTCCAGAGATGACCTTTACTGACCTCTCAGTAAAGCAAGACATTTACCACAAAATCATTCCATTAGCTGTAATCTGAGAACATAGTCACCAAAAGAGACTATTTCTATCTTTGATTTTAGGCTGATGTGATCAAAAGAATAACTTTTGTCATTTTCATGATGTGTGCTTTTAAGCTGTGTTATTCTGTAAGAGTTAAACGGTGTTCACTGCTGTGTTAAAGGTGAAGTCTCGGGTCAGAGAGACCAGACGGTTTTGTTTAGAAAGTCAGAAGACAGTAATCCGTTGTTTCTCATGAAAAGGGCTCCAGCTGCTCTGTCTTTTCCTAAACAATTTCCCTCTGCTCGGGCTGTAACCTTGGGTCGTGATAACGGCGAAGTGAATTGCTCGACTGGTCCGTGGACCAATGAAAAAGAGACAAGCCTCACTCCTCTCTTTGATCCTGCTTTAAGTTCTAAGCTGTTGCTAGAACTTCAGAGTCTGCAAGAGTTTGGAAGGAACCAGAAGGTTCCTGAGTTTCGGGGAACTTCAAAGAGATGTGAACCTTTCCCAAAGAGCTGGGGTACGTTTGGTCAAGAGCTAACGACCTTCGTCTTCAGCTAGGACTGATAACCTGCTGTTATGAGTCCACTTCGAATGAGCGTAAGCTCAAAACTTTGTTATTCCTTCCTGGAATAAATTATCTTGAGCCAAAAAGCCACGACTGCCACGGCTTCTGCCGACGAAAGCGAGTATCACCGACACCGACAAGGTAAACACGTGTGGAGTCCAGCTTGGACTTGCGGGACCGACGACTCGTCAGTCCAAAGCTGATCACAGCTCTTTACCAGAACCGAGGCGGACGTCTTAAGGTAAAGGAGCCGCTGTTTGCTTGCTGGAGGTGTGATGATATCTTAGCTGGACGCGTACGGAAGAGTGTCATCTGGTTTCATAAATGCAAGATAAACTTCCTCTCTTAACCTCCCAATTCTTCTTAAATCTTTCCTCCTCTCTTTTCCCTCTATTCTAAGCTGGAAACTATTTTAAGCTAAAGAGCCCACAGACTAAATATGTTAACATCCAGTATTGAAGTCTGTTGTGTTGAATTTAAGTGTGCTGACGTATTAAATTGAAAGAAAGTGAAATCATGTCAATCAAGTGTAATGGTGTTGATTTTAGTTGATTTATTTTAAATAAATGGTAGTGTCGCCTGGCATACCAAACTAAGTCAATGTCCATTGTCACTCTATAGCTCTGTTTATTTATCCATCATAAAGATCACAGAAATATTGAATAAACTGAAAAAGAAAAGAATCCGTGAATTTACTATTCAATCTGAATAAGTAGATTAATTAAGGATAAAGAGGTCAGCTTAATACTGACCCCTGTTAAAATCCTTTAGTTACATCTGGGTGGCACTATATGTGCACAATATATGGTCTCCCTCATGTTTACTTCACAATGGAGGAAAAAAGAATGAACAAAACGGGTTGTGGACAGGACCTAATGAAAAGTGGATCCTACCCATGACTCTGAAACCATTAGTTTTTCTGGAAGCACACGGTCTGGCTCATGTGGGCAGCGGACAAATGGCCAGGAACCTTCAGCAATGGTGGCATCCACACATGAAAGACATGATAACTGAACACATAGGAACTTGCAAAGTTTGTTTACAATACAACATTCGACCTGCTGTAAGACCAGAACAAGGGATATTTCCCTTCTTGTTCAGACCAGGACAAGAAGTGATCATAGACTACACAGACATGATTGAAACTGTCAAGGGATACAGATATGTGTTGATGTGTGTTGACGCTCTCACAGGATGGCCTGAAGCCATACCTGCAAGAAAAGAGGATAGTAAAACCGTCATAAAGTTCCTGATAAACCATTACATTCCTAGACATGGGTTTCCTGAAAAAATCAGATCTGATAATGGTACACATTTTAAAAATGCAGACCTGCAGGCTGTGGAAAAAATGTTAGGACTAAAACACGCCTTTGGAACAGTGTACCATCCCCAGTCACAAGGCAAGGTTGAAAGGATGAATCATCCCCATCTCCATCTTCACTCACTGCCCTCTCTACCTGCCTGGAGGAAATAAGGGCATGGATGAATCAGAACTTTCTTCAATTAAACTGCTCCAAGACTGAGGCCATAATGATTGGCACCCCTCACCAGATACAAACATCAACTTTAACAACAATCTCCTTCTCTGGTCAAGACATCCCCCTCTCCACCTCTGTTACAAATCTTGGAATAAAAATGGACTCTCATCTTACATTTGAAAATCACATTAAGTATCTGTTTAAAACCTGCTTCTTCCATCTTCGAAACATCTCCAGACTTCGCCCATCTCTGACTTTTTCCGATGCTGAGAAACTCGTCCATGCCTTTGTCTCCTCCAGGCTCGACTACTGCAACTCCCTGTTTATTGGAATCCCTGGCAAAAATCTTCAGAAACTTCAATATATTCAAAACAGTGCAGCAAGGATTTTATTGAGAGCTCGTAAATTTGAACATATTACACCCATTCTTCATAACCTCCATTGGCTTCCTGTCACCTACAGAATTCAATACAAAACTGCTCTCATTACACACCAATGCTTACACGGAACTTCACCTGACTATCTAAAGGACATTCTTGCACCATATTCATCCACCCGGTCTCTACGATCACAGAACAGTAATCTACTTCACATTCCACGAACCAAATTAAGGACCATGGGAGACAGGGCATTCTGTGTGGCTGCCCCCCGCCTATGGAACTCCCTCCCTGACTGCCTGAGAGCTCCACAGTCACTGGTTGACTTTAAAAGCGGTTTAAAGACTTTTCTTTTTAAGCAAGCCTATTCTGCCTCCGCATGATTTTATCTTTGATCTTGGTTGATAGTATTATTGATTTTACTTGATTTTATCACTTGTTTTATTTATTTATTTATTTATTTATTTATTTTTTAAGCAGGCCTATTCTGCCTCCACATGATTCTGTCTTTAATCTTAGTTGATACCATTATTGATTTTATTTGATTTTATCACTTGTTTTATTGTTATAGTACTTTGAGATTTTTATTAATGAAAAGTGCAGTATGAATTGAATTTATTATTATTATTATTATTATCAGAACATAAAACAAAAATTGGGCAAAATCTGTGCACAGACCAAATTAAACTGGGTTGACGCTCTGCCAATTGCATTAATGACTGTAAGAACTTCTGTTAATAATGGTACTGTTTTCTCTCCCTATGAGTTAACCACAGGTCGATCCTTCCCTGGACCGAATGCTTGTTCTCTGCCAAACGAGAGGGATCGCAAGATGGACCATAAGGTATACTTTAATGAGTTAAAACTTTGGTGTCTAACTTTACTCAGCAGGTACACGAGAAAAAGGGTCCACCAGGAGACCCTGACTTGCCCACAGCTGAGTGGGTGTTGCTAAGGGTCGTTAAGAGAAAGTGGGCGGAGCCTCGCTGGATAGGTCCTTTCCAAGTGACAGAAAGAACCTTACATGCAGTCAGGCTGAAAGGAAAGGGGGAGATCTGGTACAATTGGAGTCAGTGTGCTCCAGCTCGTGAACCAGGAAGGAGCTAAAGGATTGGGCTGGACGACAAGAAGAGGTCGCATTCGAACTCTCATGCCTTGGTAGACCAAAGTAACCGAGTATAGTTACGTGCCGGCCCAGAAGGACTCTGTTTTATGGGGCCACTCGGTGTTGGAACATCCACACATAGTACAGACACCTAGAGAGATAAAAACATTACATATTAGAGTCTCACATAACACGAAGAAAACTCGGGGACATAGGAGGACATCCCCGAGCAACGCCAGGGGTCTGCCCTGAGTAGCTGTAACCAGGGCAATTCCTCTGAGTATGTGTGGTACATAAAAAAAAGTATTAATGTTTCTTTAATGATGATATAAATCTTGTGTTCTTTCTCTATTTTTGTGTGTTCAAGGGAGACAACTGCCTTGCTACTAGAGGAGGAACTTGGGAAACTTAAGGTTCATAATTCTGCAATATCCTAAAGCGCTTACTATTATTATCGTTCATTGTTTGCATATATTTCTTTATATTCTACAATTTGCATATTAATCAACTGATTCAAAATGTGGTGGCCAGACAAGAGGGTCACTATGGCAGTTGGAATAGGTGGGATAAGTATGGTAACTTTGATTGTCCTCCTAGAACATTTCTGCGTAATCCCTGGGGAAAATGATTGTGAAGTTCATAGACATAAGAGAGAGTATGGCGCGCAACTAGGACAGAAAATCCTCAAACTTGAGTATATCGCAAACCAGACTACCACTTTCACGTTTGATTTATGCGATGTAATTGATTGTGCAGGCCAGAATATTTCATTCAGGCATGCAGATATATACATGTGTCAGTGTCCACCTACGGCTTTACAATGCCCACGGTGCTGCACTTGGGAGGGAATTGTACTATGTGCTGGCCAAAATGTCCAATGTAGTGGGGATAGGGTGGTTTTACAACAAGGGTCCTGGATATTTTCCCAGTCTAAGTCAGATCTGCCAGGATCTCGCCAGTTTTGGACTAGCAAGTTCACTCTCCAGAGGGATTTTTCCCTCACCCAGAATCCGGTTTCCCTGTCTATTAAAGCGGTGTCCACTTTTGAAACGGACAAACATCCGTTCAATTTTCATGTTATGAGAGTGATAGTGAACTCCTATCCACCAAAATATGGATTATTACGAATTGAAATGGTAAACAATATCAGCTCTCTAGGTAACTCTTCTTTCCCCCCCGTGATCCCGCACCAAACTTCAGACATAATTACCACCGATTACACAAAATTGACTCCGGTCGAGGTAATCGCAATGTCTACCGGATACCATGACACTAATATATGGTTGGCATGGTTATCGGAGGCGGCGAAGCAGGCCTCGTTGTCTGAATGCGTGGCATGCGCCGCAGCACGCCCGCTGTTATACACTGAGCCGGCTCCCTTGTTCCCAGAGGATACATGAGGGTTTGCTTGCATGCTAAACTTGACCAGAACGCAGATGCATACCAATTGTACAACCTTAAGTGAAGTGTTTCCCTTAGCCGGGAATCACACCAAAGCTGGCCCGTTCCATGCTACAAAATGCAATGATTACTTCTGTTTTAATTTTACGAGTCCGAATGCTAAAATAAATGTGGGTATGATTGACCCAAGCTGGTACAATCAGACAAGGCCAGCAAGCACAGATAAAGGGGATAGAAAAGTGATTGGCCCTCTTGTTAGATCGAGCTTGTACTACTATTGTGGGGAAAGGAGATTACTCACTCGTATCTTGGACAACACCATTGGACTTTGCGCCATGGTACGATTGGCGGCTCCTCTGGCTCTGATTGGTCCCAGATTGGAGATCTTGAACAGAACTGATCTCTCTCAAAATAGGAGAAGGAGATCTGCTAATTTTGACCCAACCGTCGGCTCACCTACTTATATTGACTCTATAGGCATTCCGTGGGGTGTGCCAAATGAATACAAACTGGCTGATCAGGTGGCAGCTGGGTTCGAGAGTTTTCCTATCATTTCAGCAGTGTTCCCTGTTACTCCCAATAAAAATGTTGACAGGATAAATTATGTGCATTATAATGTTATGCGACTGTCCAATCTCACCAGAGACGTGGTAGAAGGTCTGGCCGAACAGCTGGCGCCAACTTCCCTGATGGCAGTGCAGAACAGGATAGCCTTGGACATGCTCTTGGCGGAGAGGGGAGGGGTTTGTAGTATGTTTGGTGACCTTTGCTGTACATTTATTCCAAACAACAGTGCTCCAGATGGAAAAGTCACAAGGGCCCTAGAAGGCCTTAGAACCCTCTCAAATGAAATGAAAAGCCATTCGGGTCTTGACGACCCACTGGACGATTGGCTGATAAAGATCTTCGGTCCTTGGAAACAGGTGTTCGTATCCATAATGGTATAATTGGCTATTTTCTTAGGCATGCTTATAACTTGCGGGTGCTGCTGTGTTCCTTGTCTGAGGTCTCTGACGGTTCGACTTATCACGTCCACTCTGGAGAAGAGGGATCCCGAAGTGATGCGCCAACTGCTTTTGTTAAAAAACTATAACTTGGAGGATTTTGAAAAAACTGATTGAATATTGTGTATATATGCATTTAGCTGCATTATTAGGCGTGTGATTTTATTTCTTTTGGGATGGACCTCAGGAATTGAGGTCCAAAGGGGGTTTGTTGTGAAATAAAATGTACTTTTGTCTTCTTGTTTTCATTCCTCCCAAAACCAAGTCTGCAAGCTGAAACAAGCAATGGTATTTCCTGTTTACAAGACAGAAGCTTTCTGGCAGTTGAGGAGGGGCAACAGTCTCTAAGCAGAACTTCTATTATTAGTTGAGAGCAGGCAACGCCCAAATGAGAGTATAAAAGCATGAGTTTTCCTCCTCCACTGCAGACAACGCAGAAGCAAGCCCATAGAGGAAAAACAACTCATCAGGTTGTATGCTATGTCTCCATTGAAATGCCCATTCAATTTTCTTCTTAATTCTCTATCTCTCTCTGCCTACTTATTTGTGATCATATATAATGGCTTTATAAGATAAAACAAATGTATTCTGTGACTTTTTAAACTTATGATTAATTAAAACTGGTTTTGGAACTTTAAATGCGCGTTTGTCGTGTTTTCAGCGTATCTCCTGTTTTTTGATCCAAAGTGAAACCAAACAACGAACTTGGGGCGAATAAGAAAAACAACGCCAACAGAAAATACTGTAATTTGTCAATGCCTAAGTTTGTGTGTGCTGTTAGTACTGTGGCAGATTTAAATTACACATTATTTCTAGCAGGAAAACTGTTTGTGTGTTTGAACATGTATATTTTCCTTTTCCTGTCACAGACTTCTTTAATAAATATCATTATTTTTAATTAAGTCTTGTGTGAGTTTTTCTAAACAAGTGTGCCTACCTTTCATAAACTTGAAAAGATGATACAACATTAACCATTTGGGTTGATCTGAAATATCATAAAACATTTTGGCATCACTTGCACAGGATTGATGAAGGGATACACACTGGCTGTTTAGAAAAAATAAAGGAAAAGTGTGATGTCTGATGCTGTGTTTTTGTGTAACGGGTGTGATTCCCATTGTTTTGGAAGCAAGTGGGTGAGATTACCGTTGTTTTGGAAGCGGGTGAGATTCCCGCTGTTGAGAGCTGATGGAGGTGTGATTCCCTGTCAGCAATTTATGTCCTGTTTTTTGACCAGCGTTTTGGGGGACGCCCTGAAGCTGTTTTCGGAAAACACAGATGCGTAACAGTTGCCGAGCAGGCAGCCTTAAAGAGAAGGAAAAAGAGCAGAAAAGTAACCAAAGTATTTGCAGGGTTAAAAGAAAAACAAAAATAGTTGTCTATCTGAAAAGTAACAGACGATTTTGTGCCAGGGTTGAAAGGAAGAACCCTTGTTGTGATGTCTGGTGATTTATTTTTGACAGTCCAGTTGAAGTAAAAAAAAAAGAGCAACGCTTCTCTGTGTGCATGATTTGCAGCCATGAGTGGGAGTTTGCGGTGGAGCTCATTGAGGCAGAGTGGATTTGGGCAAGTTAGAGGTCCAGCTGTTTTGTTGGAAGCTGTCCAAAAGTTTGAAGTATATTTGGAGAGGTCAGAGGCGCACGTGAGGGAAGATTAGCAGGAAGAAAAAAAAGAAAAAAGTGGCGGAGCTCGCTACAGAAGATTAAGTTAAAGAGAAAGGAAAAAATTAATTGAGTGTGTGCGAGTTTTTTGTCAATGAGGTTAAAGCTGTCAGCAGAGACAGAAATATTTGGGGAGACAAGAATGATAAGTGTGTGTCTCATCTGTTGTGAGTAAGGTTGTTTACAAGAGACTGAGATAAGATTTGTTCTGAAAAAGGAAGGAGAAAAATGTGAGTGTGTTTTGGTTGCTGAGTTAGGTTAGCCAGAGTGAAGGGCGCATGAGGAGAGTGGTTGAAAACTGAAAAGTAGGAATAAAAGAGGAGCCGAACTATTTAACAGTTCTGAAGACAGGGAGGAAAAGAAAAAGAAAGTGTGTACGAGTTGTTATATTTGGGGGTGGGAGAGAGTGTAGTGTAGTGGCAGCAACTCTTTCTACCTCCGTTGTGAGTAAGGTCACTGAGCTAGGTGACGATAGAAAACTCTGTGGATGTTGGGTTGGTGAATGAAAGTGGAGGAAAAATAGCAGATCAAGAGTTTTCGGCGTGTGGTTCGTGGGCCAGGAAGGGTCGAGTTTTTTTGTTTTGTTTTTGTTTTCCCCTTTCATGCAGCGTCTGCCTTATCTCCAGAACAGGGAGGAAACTGTAGCTCTGAGAAGATGTTTGAGTGAGAGTAGAGGAAGAAAGAATTTTTAAAAAAGTGTTGGTTTTCATGCTTATTTTTGATTTTAAAAAAAGAAGAGGGGTTTAAGTTTTTTTCCTCCAAGTTTAAAGAATGAACCTTTTATCTAAAAAGATGACTAATCCCTGTCTTTCTGTCACCCAAGCATTTGATTTTTTTCTACAGCTTGGTGTAGTGGCTTGTCGTTGTCTGTCTGTTGGGACAACAGAGGTGGGCCCAGGGGACAAACTGAGGACGCGCAGAGGATGACAGGAGTGACCAGAGCGTCTGAGACTTGTGTCGTGTGTTGGGTCATCGTTTCATCGCTGTTACGGTGCTGCTGGATGATCGGCGCGCCTAAGGGTGGCGTTCATGTGCGTCTTGTGCCGTAGTGCTGCTGATGACCTCCACCTCTTTGACGCCAAGACATGTCCTGAAAGAAGGACAGTTGGGGCTCTTTGCCACGAGATTACCATACCATTTTATTTATAAAGCACTTTCAACAGGAACAAGTCCACACCAAAGTGCTGGACAAACAAACATGCAACAGGCAACACAGACAATGAAGTACAACACGAAAAACATAAAAACATTGCAGATCATAAATAAAACGATCCAATACAAATCAGCTGGCATTGAAAGCGATGGAGTAGTAGTGAGTTTTTAACCGGGATTTGAAAACCGAGAGGGAGGGGGCCTGTTTGATGAGCAACGGTTTAACCATGTTGAAAAGACAGGACGGCTTCAAGTGTCCTGTGGGTCGGTCCTGCTGGTGACGAGTGTGAGCAGATGTGTCTAGCAGAGTGTGACATTCCAGTACTCGACCTTATTGCAACTTTAAGGTCTGTTCAGCAAGAAGTTTGAATAAAAGGCTTGAGTGGTGAATATTTCTGATCATTGAGTTTTTATTTTATTTTATTTTACCTGAAGTGATGAAATCTGAAATGATGAAATGTGATTTGTTTTTAAGACTAAATGATTAATTTGAGATGACATGCACATGTACAGATATGTGCTGCAAACAGGAATAGGTTTTATCTGGACAGTAAAATCGTCCTCAGAAAATACTTAGGTGTTTTTTATTTTATTTTTTATTTTCTGGGTGAATGTGTTGTACACTCGTGGGAGTTGAGATTGATTGACTAATTGGCAATTTCTGCCTTTTCCTGGCAGTTTCCATTGATTTGGGTCCCTTCTGATGTGCAATGAACGGATCCGATCCATGGTGCCGAAACTTGTGATTGAGTTTCTATGTCTGACTCTCCATTTGAAAGTGTTAGGGGAAAAGTTTTACAGTGGTTAAAACTAATAAAGTAAGAATATGCAGTATCCCTCCTTTACTTTTTGTATTTTAGTGCTTTGTTTTGTAGGAAGGATCATATAATTAGATTAGTTCATAACACTGCCTTAGGATGAAGATTGAAGTTATAATGAGAGACCATTGGTCTGGTACTGAACGAATTACTGTTGTATTTGATTTAACTGTGCAACCAGATACAGTAGTGTTTGATTATTGGTTTAATGGGTACAGACTAGAGTATATAATGTGACTCGTCACAAAGGTGATGGGGTCTCTTTTCTTGATTTGGTTTGTATGGAAATAGAAAGGTGGATGGCCAGGTATTGGGGAATGTCCCATGAGGTGTCAAGGGGAAATTTTTCAAAATTAGTCAGAAAATCAGAGGATGGGATGAATTAAGAGTTTTATTAATGCTTTTCTGACTAAATGTTTATCAATTTTTATGTTAAGCGTTAATGCTTAATGCAACACTTGTGAGAGAAAACATTTTAGTTTAGTGTCAAGAAACTATTTGCAATTAGAAGAAAGTTCATTCTCAATATTTGCAATTAGGTTTGATCTGGCGCAAGAGTTATGTAAAAAAAACTAAGCTCATTTTGTTCACATGACCTCGTAGCCTCTTTGGTAACCAAAGGTGGGCGTCAGACCGCTAGGGAGCGCTAATGCACTAATCCGCTTATAGCGTACCTAAACAATTTGTTAGCTTTACAGCGGATTGACTAACTTTTATAATTCATAAGCGGATTTGCGCTATTTTTATTTAAAATTTAGTATCGCTAATAACTAATTATCAGTAAAAACGAAAAAACGTATTTACGGGCTGCTAACAGACCATATCCTGTCAGCGGCGGATGTGGTCCGTTACAAAAAAGCGTCCCTCAGTCCCGCTGCAGCGAGGTGTACTGGTGTACTTGGTATCCTTCAAGACCGAGGCTTTCCCAAAATGCATTACGTTTACACTGCGTTATGGCGGACGAAGCGACGGAATACACTTTTAAAAGTAAGTTATGTTAAAATGTGGGATTAAAAAATTAAAAGCCTAAAGCGGTTATGATTTTAAGCAGATGATAGGCTTTTGTCATTTGCGTAGACATTTTTTTGTATTATTTTTTGTCGGAGATCAGCTCGTACAATGGGTCCCATAATATTTTCGCCGCTAAGCTAATTTTACTTTTTATTTTTTAAGGGAGCAAGGAGTAGACCGAAGCTTTTATTAAGCTTTTATTATTAAACCGTCCACACTTGTTCATTCAGAAAACATTTATGCACGATTATGGCCGCTTATGTTTTCACGTATTTAACCTGTACAAATGAGAAGATAATGGCTACAAAACGCAAAGTAGAAGTGTTTATCCCTGCTGAGGAAAGTGACCAGCTCTTAATTAGACCTGTGAGTTAATAATTAAGCTTTTATTAAGCTTCAGATTGAAAACAGCCACCTTTTCACGAGTGCAAAACAAATCTGCAGCTGTGTTATGGAGGTACACGACTGAATCAATTTATTCATCTTATGCTTCTGACTGAGTACAGTTTCATTAACCTTCATACTGTACAGAACCTGTGATCTTAATGAAGTACTGTACAGCTCTTCTTGTGTTGTGCGGTGGAAACTACAGTTTTTCTAAGACATTATTTTCCATGTTTCCCCTCTTCATTCATTTTATGTTGCTGTTATTAGGATAATTTTGGAGAAGATGGGGCCTGCATGACAAGGTAAATCCTCTGCAGGCAAAAAAGATATAGGATAATCTAAAAAAATAAATACAAAGTATGTGCATGTGTAATGAAGAATATAATTTGTACGTGCAGCTGTTAATACATGTAAAGTTTTTTTTAAATGTTTGTTGCTCTTTTTGCCAACTGTGATGTTTCCTCTGTTCAGGACTGTAAATATCCAGGTGGGTCAGGAGGAGTTAATGGGAAGCTGCTGCTGTGACTTGGTCCTGGTTTGTCATCATGGACGAGGTTTTAGGACAGACCTTCCACTGCACCTCCTGTCCTAACTGTCTCCATCACTGAGGACACTCCAGGTCCAAGCGCAGCAGCGGGTGAGCCAGGGCTGAGGAACGGAGACGGGGAAGAAAGAGGCAGCAGGACAGAGAGGATGATTTATTTCAGTTCATCAGAAGAGATGAAGCAGCAGAGAGAAGAACAAATGTAAGTAGAGACAGAATGGAGAGACTTTTCACAATTCTCAAAAGAATGAGCAAATAAATGAATTAATTTATTGTATTTTTATGTTCTTGATGTAACCAGTGGCACCTGTTGGTGCTCTCCATCACTGATTGAAAGGCAAGCAGATAAAGGAGCAGGTGTGGCCTTTCAGAAAAGTTTGTCAGAGCTCTGATTGTGCTTCTGCTGTTGGGGTGTGTGGTAAGAAATCACTTTATCATGATCTGGTGGTTTTAAAAACTCAAGGTATCTTTCCTAATGTGTTGTTTGGATGTTGCAGTGTTATCACACACAAGATTTGAAGGTGTGTTCTACATCCAGCTGCACGTGGGTGTGACGACGTGTCAGGTATTGTTTTTTATATAATGTATTAATGACTAATGAAATGAATTGTATATGGAACTGTCAAGATTAATTGAAGTTTGTCTTTATAGTTTCATATGTACTGTTTCCTGCTGTCCTTTTTGAGTTGAGTTTAATGAATTGTTTTTGGTCTGCCCGGGCCTTGCATGGCCTGTAGAGCAAAACATCTGGGAGTGTGTCTTGTAAGGGTGGACCAACCACTTTATTTTTGTTTTGTTTGTCCTTATTTAGCCACCCACCTAGGTGACACCAGATGTAGCTTATAGCCACAAGCCTTCACGTCCTGGAAGCTTGACCCATTCTCGTGTGTGTAGTGGTGTGGGAACCTGAAGTTTGTGGCCTTCTGCACTTAGTTTGGTCACTAGTTGGCAGTGTAGTGCAAATATTGCATAACTTAGTGGCTACCAATTGTTGAATTTAAATAGCGGTTTAGAATTTAGCTTCCCCTAATTTTCATAAGACATTAGTGCTTTTGAAATAGCGGACCTAAATAAATTAATTAGTGCTTTTGAAATAGCGGAACTAATTTTTGGATTAGCGCTGCCCAGCACTGTTGTATATATATATGTATATGTATATATATATATATATATATGTATATATATATATGTATATATATATATAT
>JBBPBX010016127.1:0-24522 GCA_038048925.1 Garcialebias charrua | reverse complement strand
GACAGAGGCTGGTCCACCCTAAGGACAAAACACCTACACACAAACAGAGTGGTGTAGTTTATGCAGTCCAGTGCAGCGAGGACTGTCCAGGCTTATACATTGGAGAAACTAAACAGCCAATCCACAGAAGAATGTCTCAACACAGGAGAGCAACCTCCTCTGGTCAAAACTCAGCTGTTCACCTCCACTTCACGGACAAGGGACACTCTTTTGAGGACCAAAATGTACATATTTTGGACCGAGAGCACAGGTGGTTTGAGAGAGGTGTGAAGGAGGTGTAAAGGATTATGAGGAGGTCAATATTAATACTGGCCTCTTTACCTTAATTAATTTACTTATTCAGATTGAATAGTAATTTCACGGGTTCTTTCTTTTTCAGTTTACCCAATATTTCTGTGATCTTTATGATGGATAAATAAACAAAGCCATTAAGTGACAGAGACGTTAACTTAGTTTGATATGTCAATGACACTATCATTTATTTAAAATGAATCAACTAAATTAACACCATTACACTTGATTGACATGATTTCACTTTCTTTCAATTTAACACGTCAGCACATTTAAATTGTAACAACAGACTTCAATACAGGATGTTAAACATATTTAGTCTGAGGGCTCTTTAACTTAAATAGTTTCCAGCTTAGAATTGAGGGAAAGGAGATAGGAGGAAGATGGAGAGATGGTTTAAAGGAAATTATCTTGAGCATGTTACCAGAAATGACACTTCTCATCAGATTTCTGCTGAAATCCAGGTACGTTTGTAAACAGCTCTTTACCTTCGACGACGAGTCTGATAAAGAGATGACACCAGCCTGTAAGATGCACAGTCCTTCAGGCCCAGTTCGTCCGAACTGGTTATTCGTTTACGTTTTCAACGTCTCCTGGGTTCCGCTTGGTCATCAGAAAATATGTCAGCTCCTGGCCTCTGACTTCAAGATAAGCTTATTCCAGGAAGGAATAAACAAAGTTTTGAGCTTACGCTCGTTCGAAGTGGATTCATAACAGCATGTTATCAATCCTTAGCTGAATGACTGTCCTTGGCGGGTGACAGGCATTCATTCAGCTCTTTGGGACGTCTTCATGTCTTGAAGTTCCCAGCAAACTCATCCGTTCCAGCAACAGCTTAGAACTTAAGGAAGGATCCGAGATGAGAGAAACTTGTCTCTTTTTCATTGGTCCACTTGTTATCACTATTCAAGGTGAAATTCAGCGCAGAGAAGGAAATTGTTTAGGAAAAGTATCTGAGTGAGAGACTTTCAGACGCTAGATGAGAGTTTTAGCTGAAACTCGACAAAAACAATTTCTGTATAAGTCAGTTTGACATTTTAGCTGAACTTTGCCACCTTTTCATTTGCAGAAATGACACAATGATGTTTCACATTTAAAGAATAACAGCATATAACATATATCATGAAAATGACAAAAGTTACACGTTTAACTCCTGGCTGGGGCCTTTCTATGTAGAGTTCACATCTTTTTCCATGGATGCACACATTTTCTCCAGGTACTCTGGTATCCTCTCTCAGACTAAAAACATGCATATTAGGCTAACTGGTAACTAAATTGTCCCTAGGTGAGATGAGAGACTGGATGGTTGTTTCATTTGTAAGTGCATCTGTAATGGACCTGTAACCTGTCCATTAGTGGTGTAACGGTACACGTGGGTGTACTGAACCGTTTCGGTACGGCACGTTAGGTTCGGTCCACGTGTGTACTATTTCTGTCATTTTTTTCACTAATTAAATTTAATTAACGAGAGATTATCTGTTGCGGAATTAAAATTCCTAAGCATGTTTCAGCACGGTGCTGTTATCTTGCAGCACGTAGCTATAGCAGCCTAGCATCTTGTTGCGGTCATAGACATAAACAACTTAAACGTAAACATATTTATGTCTGTGGTCTCCTGTTTGGGAACATTATGTCTTTCTTGTTAAAGCTGCACTATGTAAGTTTGTAATGTAGTCTGTAACTTTTCTAACAATATATTTTTAACATATTTCTTCACTCTGTCACTATCTACTGACAAACTGATGTTAGACAAAGTAATCTCTGAAAAAAACTATAGTCCCCTTGCTTCTCTATCAGCATTTATAAAAACACTAAAAACACAGAGTGACCCGGACAATGACCAGCCAATAAAAACAGAGTTGTTTGTCACGCCCCAACCCACGCCCCCGCCTGTCCCAGCCTCAGCGCCGCGGCTCGTTCTCATTCAAAGGATTGCAAAGCGATGCAGGACTGTTTTGTATGTGACACAAATGTATTAAATATCCCTTCTTCATCCCAGAGCTGGACTTTTATTTTGTTTTTTTTGCCAAAAATCAAGTGATCGCTTCATCCTTCACTCACAGAAACGAGGAAGTCACGAGCAAATTAAATCATGTCCAACGTTGCTTCGTGAAACCTCTGCTGATTTCTGCTGGTTTTTGTGTTGTAGGACCAGTGATTCATGGTTTTATTATATTTTTTATAACGTTTTATTAACATATAATCACAGAACTTTGCAGCGCTGAGACAGGACATGCAGAGGAGGTGGAGCATTCCAGAAATTCCATTCCTGCACTGACAGAAACGAGGAAGTCACGAGCGAACTAAGGGCCAGTTTACACGGCGCGTATTTTGAGTGGAACCGCTACTTTCTCTTTGCGTCTTTGCTTATCGCCTACACGATGCTGCTGGCCCCCCTCTTTGACTCCGATACTTTTCTGATCCTGCTCTCAAAGTGGATCTTTTTCGCTGACCCCCCGTTGATAATGTAAACATCTCCCACGGAGCTTTTGTTTGAACACATTTTTCTTTTTTCACATGATTCTCATATTTAATTATTCTACACCTTACCTGCATCTGTGTTGGAAGAGAGCCAGCTGCCTGGATCCAGTTGTCTCTGTTAACGAGGCAGTCGGACATTTCACGTGTCACGCTGCACTATAACATACTAAATGTGCTATATATTAACAGTTTAACAATAATAAACAGTATTTATGTTAGCGTGGGAGATATTTAAATTTATCTGAGCTAAATGAAGCTATCTGGACTCGTTACGTCATGCCTAACATGCTGCTGAAAATGAAGACACCAGGTTGATTTTTAATTTATTTGTTTATTCAACACCACAAACTCATGTCACAAACACTGAGAATTAAATTGAACACTTTTAAAAACACGTTAACCGAACTTTAATGAACTGGACTCTGTTGTTTTCATCCTGGTGGAAACTGGACCCAGATCCGAACCGCCGGTCCGCTTCGTGGAACAGCTTCGACCTCGCAGGAAAAAAATAAAACCTCAGTTGGTTGTTCTGTGATCGAACTAAACACAAGGAAACATTATTAAGAACATTGTTTACCTTGTAGCGCTGCTGGAAATCAGCTGATTCTCACGGACTAAAGTCAGACATGTTGACGCGGTTCCGGTCCAGTCAGCAACTGGTGTGCAGCTTGTTAGATGAAGCGGTCCCACTTGGTGTCAAATCTGTTGACTCTTATCCAAATTCCAGCTTTAACTTGTTGTTAACTTGTTGACAACAACTTGTAGTAGCTGAACTTTTAGCCAGAGAGGAAAACAGGCTGCCTCGTGTGCTCTGTGTTTACCTCAGGCAGCAGTCGCATGCGCAGTAGTGAAGGTTCCAAAAATCACAGCGCCATCTAATGGCCCAGCATGGTAACTACAGTAAATTCATGAGTACGGGGGGTGGGGGGAGAGAGTCGTATCCACAGAATTCGCCCATGTCAACGCAAAACTTTCAACCTAATTAACATACCCAAAAGTTCCGTTTCCCCCACACAGTGTCTGTGTAAACAGGGCCTAAATCATGTCCAACGTTGCTTCGTGAAGCTCTGCTGATTTCTGCTGGATTTTGTGTTGTAGGACCAGTGATTCATGGTTTTATTTTATTTTTTTAGAACGTTTTATTAACATATAATCACAGAATATTGAAGCGCTCCGAGCGGACACACAGCAGAAGGCGGAGCTGCAGAACTCAAGTTCAACAGAGAACGGACTGTGGCTCCTCCTCAGAGTCATATATGGCTCTGAGGAGGAGGGAGCAGAATGCTTTTACCTATGAAAAATGTTCTAAGTCCCAGCGTTCTCCAGAAATTACACAGTAAACCTTTAAAAGACGTGAACAAATCTAAAGCTGTGTGTGGACATTGTTTCACGGAGACTGGATCTGCAGCAGACAATACGTCTAACTTGTTGACACACTTGAAACGACATCATCTGAACGTGAACGTCTTCTACAAGCAAGATAAGCAGCTTGTTGCAAACACCACTAACAGCAGCATTTAAACAACCTTCATCAGGTAATTCAGATCAGTTCAGATCAATAACACAAACTGTAGGAGTTTTTAAAGCTCTGGATCTACGTCTGAACGTTGTTGATGCACCGACTTTAAAGTTCTTGAGCCCCACTGCAACATCCATCACGTCATCACTTCAGTCAAAAAATTGTAGTAGCACTTAATGAAAAAGCTAAAACTGATATTGTCAACAAGCCCTGGAGCTGATTAAAGCCCTGATGATGATGATGATGATGATGATATGAACGAGAGATTCAACCACCTCATAACAACAATTCAAGAAGAGATATTGTTCTTTTGTTATTATCTAATTAACTTTTTTAAATTTAAAATTATAATCTTATTAACTCTTTTTTTTTTACCTCTTTGTGTTTTATTTCCAGTCTGGGACAGAGACAGCAGCTGAGCCTTCTTCCTCATCAGAGAAATTCACCAGAGATCACCTGCAGCTAAGGGGCCGTTTACACGGTGAGTATTTTGAGTGAAACCGCTCCTTTCTCTCTGTGTTTCTACTCATCATTTACACGAGTCCACTGGCCCCCCTTTTTGAATCCAATGGTTTCTGAACTCACCCTCCAGGGTGGAGGTTTTTCGCTGAACCCCTGTTGATAACATAAACATCTCCCGCTGAGCTTTTGTTTGAACACATGCGCGCAGCACGCACGCGCGGACAGCCGGCATTTCTAACAATGGCGGTGGACTGGACACGCACCACTTTCTGAACTACAGCTGATGGAATATATTTTGAGTCTCATATTTAATTCATCTACACCTGAATTACCTGCATCTGTGATGGAAGAGACACAGCTGCCTGGATCCAGTTGTCGCTGTTTATTGAACGAGGCAGGCGGACATTTCACGTGTCACGCTGCACTATAACATACTAAATGTGCTATGTAATAACAGTTTAACAATAATAAACAATATTTATGTTAGCGTGGGAGATATATAAATTTATCTGAGCTAAATGAAGCTATCTGGACTCGTTACGTCATGCCTAACATGCTGCATGTTGAAAATGAAGACACCAGGTTGATTTTTTATTTATTTATTTATTTATTCAACACCACAAACTGTATATCACAAACACTGAGAATTAAATTGAACACTTTTAAAAACACGTTAACCGAACTGTTATGAACTGGACTCTGCTCTGTTTTCATCCACACTGGACCCACATCCGAACCGGTCCACTTCGTGGAACGACAGCTTATCGACCTCGCAGGAAAAATAAATAAATAAAACCTCAGTTGGTTGTTCTGTGATCGAAGTAAACACAAGGAAACATTATTAAGAACATTGTTTACCTTGTAGCGCTGCTGTAAATCAGCTGATTCTCACGGACTAAATTCCGACATCGTCACTCGGTTCAGGTCCGCTCAGCAACTGGTGTTGAGCTTGTTAGATGAAGAGGTCCCACTTGGTGTCAAATCTGTCGACTCTTGTCCAAAATCCAGCTTTAACTTGTTAAGTTGTTGACAACAACTTGTAGTTAGCTGAACTTTTAGCCCCAGTAGTAAACGGATGAGGCAGGCTGCCTTGTCTGTTTACCTCAGGCAGCACGCATGTACATTAGTGAAGGTTCAAAGATTCACAGCGTCATCTAATGGCCCGGCATGGTAACTACAGTGGATTCATGAGGGCGGGGGGGGAGTCATATCCACAGAATTCGCTTGTGTCAATGCAAATCTTTTTCCTCTAATTATTATGCCCCAAACCTCCGTTTCCCCCCACCGTGTTACATTGAATTTACATTTATAAATTCAATTATAGTTTAAATCTGTATCCGATGATCAAAACCAACAAGAATTACAACTCATAGTGCCACAATCAAAAACAGAACTAAAAAACAGGGAGTGGACTGTGTTGATTTCCCATAATGCTTAGCGGTATTTTAGTGTTCAATTATAGTTTAAATCTGTATCTGTTGATCAAAGCCAACAAGAATTACAACTCATAGTGCCACAATCAAAAACAAAACTAAAAAACGGGGAGTGGCCTGTGTTGATTTCCCATAATGCTTAGCAGTATTTTAGTGTTCCGGGCTGCACCTTGAGTCAGAAGGATGTCTGTGATATAGACCTGCCTCTTGTGTGCTATTAAAGTTTGGGTATTACCTGTTGTGAGGCTCAGTGTCTTCTTTGGGTTTAATTCACACAATGTTAAGACAGAAGTCACAGAGTATAGTGTAATACACGTGCTCTCCTTTCAAGAAATTCATTATTACAGCACGGTGGCACAACTGGTAGAGTGCTGCCTCTCAGCGAGAAGGTCCCCGGTTCAAATCCCGGTCCGGGGGCCTTTCTGGGTGGAGTTTGCATGTTCTCTCCGTGCATGCGTGGGTTTTCTCCGGGTGCTCCGGTTTCCTCCCACAGTCCAAAAACATGCATGTTAGGCTGATTGGTAACTCTAAATTGACCCTGGGTGTGAGTGAGACAGGTCCCTCTTGTAAATGAGTCCCCGTGGCTCAACGTGGCTAGCCTGTATAAATAAAGGTTGAATGAAAAAATTACAGCCTCATATACCTGAACGGTATTGGATCAGAAAAGTATCGGTATCGGTCGATACACAGATTTAGGTATCGGTATTGGAAGTAAGAAATGTGGATCGGTGCATCCCTACTAATCACATTATTTACTAATTCAGTTAGCTTAGAATATAGTAATATATAGTGTATGAGCTCTCTGGTTCATATAATCATAGCTTAATCAAGTAGTCTGTAGCATCCAATGCAGGTAGCATATTTACTACCTCTGGTCAACAGGTGACAGTGCAGTTGTGCTCTGTGAACAGAACATATTACACTTAGTATAACTTTAAGTAGAATACATTCTGATTTGAATTTTCATACACATTAGCTCACAATTAGAGACGTTTCTGTTGCTGACTGAGGTGCTACATTCTGATTGCTTCAAGGAGCTGCACTCTGGCTGCTGTGGGGGAAAGTAACACTTTCAGCAAAGTTACACTTGTTACATGTGATTATATACTCACACATATTTCAATAGTGACCAATTAGTTTAGTTGCACACACATTCATTGTTTATCATTATACTAAATGTACCTTATTACTATAGTCTACTAACAAGACAACAGAATTACAGAGTTTTCAGACTGCACAAAGAGTGTTCCATGCAAGGTCATTAAACAGTAAATCAGTCAAGAGGCCTTGGGGACCATGGTAACGGAGCTAGATGCAGAGGTCTTATCTTGAACCAACCAATAAGAGTGAGTAAAAAGTCCACAGCCATCAATAACAAAGTAGTACACCATCGCTCAGAGATCATTCTTTTGGGAGACTTCATTGAGGAAGGTTTGTGTCTTGCTCCAAACATTTATATGCATATAAATGTACTTTTATGGTCTATTCTGATTACCTATAACCTTCTGTTTGTCAAATAAATCTCTTATTACAAGTGACGTCTCATCTTATTGGAGCACGCCAGAGTTCGACTTCAGAACTCTTCATCTCAAAACAGTCTCCTCAGATAAATAGTGTTAACTTATTATTTTTATATGAAAGTTTCTGTTAACTTATTATTTTTATATTTATTGTTTCTGTTTAGGGCCCTGAGACGACTTCTGTTGTGACTTGGCGCTGTGACTAGCACCAATGTAAACTGGTTGTGTGAACCAAATCTTTTAAGAAAATAAAATGTTCAACACATTCTGACTTTGTCTTCTTATTGATGTATTATCACCCAAAAAATGTGTATTTTGATTTAAGACAGGCTCAGAGTCCAGTTTTATTTTAACCATTTTAGTAAAAACAAATTTGATGACCATGTTACATTACTGTGGAAAACGTATAAGACTCGAGCTAAATGACACACAAGATTTAAACACTGTTTACATTATAGCATTACATTTTCTGATTTTAACACTAGGAATACCAGAATATTCAGATGAGTACTACACTTACCACAGTCTGTCAAATTACAGATTGAGGGATTTGCATTCAATTAGGTTTGTGTGACCCCCTGGGGCTGAAGTCTTTTGTGTGCTCAAAACATCCCCCCAGTAGCATAAACAAAACATCTCCCCCATATTCCAACAACAACATTCCTTCTGCAGGTTTAAAGTGCAGCTTTTTACAACACAGACCAAACTTTTGGAGATGTTGATGACTCTTTGCAAATGTCAACGCTAGAAACTTCAGTTTATTTTATAGATACTGTATACGTTTTATACTTTTTATACTACTATGCAAAAACTCAGGACAGTATTACACTTTTATTATTTCATTTTATGCTTATGTTCATTGGGTGTTTGGTGTTTTAGGGGTGTTTGGTGTTTCAGTGTTGGTGTAAATTTTCATACTTTTATACTATTATGAAAAAACTCAGGACAGTGTTACACTTTTTTACTATTTTACTATTTTATGCTTATGTTTATTAAATGTTTTAGTGTTTAGTGTTTAGATTGTTACTGTTGCACCGAGGGACTGAGAGAAACGCAATTTCGGTCCTGTGTATGTCCTGTACATATTGCAGTTCTGACAATAAAGTTGACTTTGACTTTGACTGCCTCTAAGCGAGCAGGTCCCCGGTTCAAATCCTGGTCCGGGGGCCTTTCTGGGTGGAGTTTGCATGTTCTCTCCGTGCATGCGTGGGTTTTCTCCGGGTGCTCCGGTTTCCTCCCACAGTCCAAAAACATGCATGTTAGGCTGATTGTTAACTCTAAATTGACCCTAGGTGTGAGTGAGACAGGTCCCTCTTGTAAATGAGTCCCCGTGGCTCAACGAGTCCAGCCTGTATAAATAAAGGTTGAATGAATGAATGAACAAACTGATATGGAGAGAACACAAATTCTGTAAGAATAAAAATACTAAATATCACCTATTCCACGGTCAAGGCGGGATTGCATTGGTCACTTTTATCTGAAGGCGGCGGGATTGTACAGGTGGTCCCCGACTTACGAGGACATCGACTTACAGGCCTTCGGCCTGGAAACCCTGCTATGGACCGTGTCGGTTCATAAGTTTCTCCGCGGAGACACATGCGCTTTATGTGAACGGCGGTTTTGTCAGGAAGGCATCTTTGTCCTTCCTGGACGAAGGACAAATGGTAAATGGAGCTTATTTATATAGCGCTTTCCAGCCCCCTATGAGGGGCCCCAAAGCGCTTTACAATACCAACCATCCAACCATTCATACACACATTCATACACCGGTAGCGGCAGACTGCCATGCAAGGCGCCATCCAGTCCTACCGGGAGAAACTCGGGGTTAAGTGTCTTGCCCAGGGACACAACGACACATGGTGTGGGGAAACGGGATTCGAACCTCCAACCTTCCGATCGGTGGACGAGTGCCATTACCACTATGCCACGGCTGCCTATCTGCCTATCTGCAAGCTACATGCTGAGTGAAATAAAATTGAATAAAGTTGTTTCACTCCAGTTTTCATGTAAACATTCATACTTTTGAGTGTGGAAAAATGATTGTGTTATACAACAAATACAGAGCTTTATCATTCAATGGGTCTCTGACTTTGTACAGTACTGTAATAGATTTAGTATTTTTATTCTTACAGAATTTGTGTTCTCTCCATATCAGTTTGTTCATTCATTCATTCAACCTTTATTTATACAGGCTGGACTCGTTGAGCCACGGGGACTCATTTACAAGAGGGACCTGTCTCACTCACACCTAGGGTCAATTTAGAGTTAACAATCAGCCTAACATGCATGTTTTTGGACTGTGGGAGGAAACCGGAGCACCCGGAGAAAACCCACGCATGCACGGAGAGAACATGCAAACTCCACCCAGAAAGGCCCCCGGACCAGGATTTGAACCGGGGACCTGCTCGCTTAGAGGCAGTCAAAGTCAAAGTCAACTTTATTGTCAGAACTGCAATATGTACAGGACATACACAGGACCGAAATTGCGTTTCTCTCAGTCCCTCGGTGCAACAGTAACCATCTAAACACTAAACACTAAAACATTTAATAAACATAAGCATAAAATAGTAAAATAGTAAAAAAGTGTAACACTGTCCTGAGTTTTTTCATAATAGTATAAAAGTATGAAAATTTACACCAACACTGAAACACCAAACACCCCTAAAACACCAAACACCCAATGAACATAAGCATAAAATGAAATAATAAAAGTGTAATACTGTCCTGAGTTTTTGCATAGTAGTATAAAAAGTATAAAACGTATACAGTATCTATAAAATAAACTGAAGTTTCTAGCGTTGACATTTGCAAAGAGTCATCAACATCTCCAAAAGTTTGGTCTGTGTTGTAAAAAGCTGCACTTTCAACCTACAGAAGGAATGTTGTTGTTGGAATATGGGGGAGATGTTTTGTTTATGCTACTGGGGGGATGTTTTGAGCACACAAAAGACTTCAGCCCCAGGGGGTCACACACACCTAATGGAATGCAAATTCCTCAATCTGTCATTTTACAGTCTCCCATGGGAGCTATATGTAAAATATGTACAAGTACATATGTTTGGTATTCCTAGTGTTAAGTCACAGCTTCCTCGACTGCTCTTGGAGATTTAAAAACATAATCAGTCAGAGAAAGGTAACTGTGTGGATCGTTGAACAGAAGAGCTGCTTCATCTGATGGTTTCCACATGGATCACTTCTTGTCCTCCGTCCTCGGTGCCTCACTGGAACAACTTGTTTGTATTTGGTGTTTGGATCTGATCTCAGCTCGAGCCTCACTACTTCCCTCGTGTTTCGGTTGTAGCGGTGGTGTCTCCCCACTTCTCACAAACATCCAGGCTGGACCAGAGGTTCCCTCATCATCATCGCCTCCTGCCGTGTCCTGTACAGTGGAAGAAAATGTCTCTTAAGGGCTGCTACAAACATTGAGGTTCATAAAACCACATAGCAGACATCTGTTGAATATAAAAAGTTTATATTGTCTGATATTTAATAGGTTTGACTTAGCTCAAGTTTTGTACACAAGCTTGAGTTAAAATAACTTTTGCTTCAAAACTGAGTAATTCCTAAGTAGATTTTCAAAAGTGATGTTCTTTGGAATAATGATCAGACAAGACTGTTCAAGTTCCACTTGTTCATTTGAGTCTCTTGAGTCTGAAGAACTTTCTGGTTTTAGATAATTATTGAATGTTCATCAGAGCATTTTTCTGCAGGACCGATTTCTTTTGAATGAGTTTTAAAAAGTAGCAAAGATTCAGATGCAGCTAAATCTGCTCAAACCCAACAATAATTGAATAATAATCTGTAAGAATAAAGCCTTTGCACATAACGTTTAGAAAACACTTTTGTAAGATCTAAATGTTGAGAGGCATATCAGTCAGGAATGGTTATATAATAATATAAGTATTAGATAAAGGCTAACATTTGCATGCTAGCTCCAAAATCAAATTCACCAGTTGCCACTTTTAGAATAAACAGTCAGCTGAAGGCTTTTTTCACAAACAGCCATATAAAAATCTGAGAGGCATATAAGTCAGAAATGCAAATAGACATTAGATAAAGGGCTTTCACTTATTTAAAACCTACCTGCAACCAGCCTGCTTGTCATTGCACGGCTCATTTCCCAGACAACAACAAAAAAAGACCAAAAGTACATGTCCTGAGATGACCTGTTGTGACTTGGCGCTATATAAATAAACTGAATTGAATAGAATATCTAGAATTGCGTTGCTCGAGGTGGCTATATGTTGGAGTAGCTCTGTTACATTCATTCTGAGACTTTGCTTTTGGATACTTTAATTCCTCTTTTTTTTGGATGTGAATCACGTTTTTTTGGATGATTGTTTCCTCTGGTATCTTTTATTTATTTATTTATTTTAATTAAATTTATTCATTTTACATTAAAACATAAAAAATAAAAAAATATGTGAAAGAAAGTATATATAAAATGAAAGGTGGCAGAAAGAAGAATTCTTATTATGTCTGCCCCTTTTTTCAAAAACAAAACAATTTCAAACAATCAATTCAAACTTCCAGAAATAACAGATGAAAAGAGTAATTTTCACAATCAACGATAACTAGTACATTAGACGCTTAACTAAAGCTTTAGTATTTTGTTAACAGTTTAGATTTGATAATTTTTTTAATTTAATCACAGAGTTAATATCTTTAGCATAATTTCCCAAAACATTCCATAATTCCACTCCCTTTATTGAAATAAACCCTCCCTTTAAACAAGTCCTATACCTTGGCATTACAAAAATTTCAGTTCCCTTTAGACCGTAGCAGCTTTCTCTCTTAACGAAACACATTTAAACATTTGAGGGTAGCATATTCTTATGAGTCCTATACATTACTAACAAAATATTATAGTCCACCAAATCACAAAACTTCAGTATTTTCAGCTGTTTAAATAATATATTTGATGGATGACAATAAGGTTTTCTAGAAATAATTCTCACAGCTCTCTTCTGTATAATAAAAATAGAGCTTGTTATAGTTTTACAAGCTTTTCCCCAAACCTCCAGAGAGTAAATTAAATGTGGAACAAAGATTGAATTATACAGCAAATAAAGAGCCCTATCATTCAACAAGTCCTTTAGTTTATACAATGCAGCAATAGATTTAGATAACTTAATTTTATCAGAATTTATATGCTGTTTCCACAACATTTTGTCATCAACAATTACACCCAAGAACTTCATCTCATCCACTCTACTTAGACACCATCACTTGAGATAGAAAAATTATCGTTTTTTATTACTAAAATAACATGTAATTAGTTGTGTCTAAGTTTAATGATAATTTGTTTAATCTAAACCAAATTTGTAATTTAACAATCTCCCTTTTTTAGCAACTCAATCATTTGTTTCAAATCACTACCAAAACAAAGATGGTATCATCAGAAAAAAGAACACACCGCAGATATGCAGATACCTTTACAAGATCATTTATATATAAAATAAACAGCTTAGGTCCTATTATTGAGCCATGTGGAACTCCACAAGTGATTTTGCAAAGGTTTGATTGTGTACTGTATTGTCTATTTGTACAAACTGCCTTCTGTCCTCCAAGTAGTTAGACACTCACTGCAAAGCCTGTCCTCCAATAGCATATTTGTTCAACTTCTCGAGGAGAATGGTGTGATCAACTGTGTCAAAATATTTTTTAAATGAACAAACACAAGCTTACACAATGTTGTTTTTGATCAATAGCTGTGGAAATTTGTTCAGTCAAGTCCATAAGAGCCATGGAAGTAGAAGTTTTTGATCTAAAACCATATTGACTGTCACTTAAAATGTTATGACCATCAAGAAATTTGTGATCACAAATAATTTTTCAAGAATTTTTGAGAATTGTGGTAACAAAGATATTGGTCTATAAATTTTGAATACAGATTTTTCACCATTTTTAAAAATAGGGACAACCTTAGCTACTTTCATAATAGCAGGTAAAATACCTGTTGAAAAAGACAAATTACATACATATGTAAACGGTTCAACAACATGATACATTATGTCTTTTACAACCAACATATCTGAAAGTTATGCACCATAACTCATGTTCCCTGAAGGAAGGTGTTAATTCTACGTGAGTGAGGTTAGCCGCAGGATCTTGCGACAAGTCCTCACTCCAGCCTCTCCAGTAACGGGTTTTTTAACTTTTATCCTAGCACACGAGTATTACCCGATATGTCTCAAGATTAGTTAGAATTAAGGCTGAGACGAGGTAAATTCACCCAGACTGTTCACTGTCTCCGATTTGCAATGTCATATCCTCGTTGCACTCCACCGATAGCCCGACTTAGCAGAATGGAGTCAGATCGTATCTCACGGAGAAACATGCATTCACGACAGCCTTTACCTCTTTGTAGATAGTTATTGTTATCCGTCTGGTTAGTTTTAGAACCTAGGAAAATAAGGTTCCAGGATATTGTTTTACTCTTTTTGGCTAACAAAACCATTCAAAACCTCCAAGTGATACGGTTGTTATCTTTGAACCAAGTTTCCCATCATTTAATATCAAGGTGAGTCAAAGGAAAAATCCAAATTTGTACGTTTTGTTTCTTTATTATTTAGTTGCAGGGGTAACAGCATAAGCACTACTTACTACAGAGAAGATTTAATCAGGTTACATGATTTGCATTTAAGAGAGTTAAGTGATTCACAGCTCACCAAAGATGTCCTCCACACGCTGGGTCTTAATGTGTTTTTAAATTGAGTTGCAATCCAATGTATAATTTGTATAATCTTCTAAAATGTTGGTTTATTCTACAATAATCTGATTCCGATCAAATATGTTTAATCCATCCAGGTAATCTTGGTGTGTTCCAACTTGTGTTTTTATCTCCACCAGAAAACTTTGTTCCAATCCTCTCAGGAAATCTTGTTGTTGTTCCACAGAAAAAACCTCCAGGTGATGCTGTTGTGCTCCAATTAAAAGTCTGCACTCCAGCAGACTGAATAAGTCTTCGTTGTAATTCCACAGAAAAACTCCAGGTAATTCTGTCGTGTTAGAAATCCCAGTTGTAATCCATCAAAACTGTTCAGGGCTAAAAAATCTGGTAATCCTCCCAGGCAAAATCAATTATTCCTCAAAAGTGTTATCCATTCAAAGATATTGTAATCCATTCAGTTGTTCTGCGATGCTGATGAACAAGGTTTTCAAAGCAGGCTGTGACCGGAAAGAACATCCTGTTCTCTCAGACTTTAAACAATCAGTCCTCCATGGCCAGGTCTCCGGGCTGATGTCTTCCTTCACATCAAGGGTTCAGAAAAATAGTATTTTCCTTTAAATGATGTTTAATCCATCATTTTATTCTGTGGTACTGACGAGAGACCTTCCGAAGCAGGCCGGAGACTAAAAATAGAACATTGTGTTCTTTTAGACTGTAAACTACTTTACGCTTGACCTTCGATGTACAAAACTTCCTCCAAACTCCCTTCAAGCTTCTGTGGTACTGATGAACAGGCCTTCCTTAGCCGGCCGGAGCCTAAAATTGGAACATAGTGTACTTACAGAAACAACTCGCCTGCTGCACTCCTGACTCTCTGCTTTAATTCATCAAAGCTTGTAGTTTTTTCAACAAAATTCTTGGTTCTGTCCAGTTGATGAGGTATTTTCAGCAGGATGGAGATAAAGAGCACACCGTGTTTTCTCAGTTCTCAGTCCAAGGCCAGTCAGCCTTCAGTGGGCAGATCCTGCTCCGGGGTCGGTCTCGGATGACCCAAAACAGTAACTTAACTAATAGTTGAATTAAATCAAAAAGAACTTGTTTGTTCCACAAAAATATTTCCAGATCAGGAAAAACAGTATTCCACAAACAAAGCAGCTTTTAATCCATCATTGCTCATTCGAGCTGACGGGAATTCCCCAACGGCAGAGCGGAGATAAAAAGTACACTGTGTCCCACAAAAATAAACAGCCTGTCAGCGCTCGGTTCGTCTAAAATTCATCAAATTTTTCACCAACCAAAGTTATCCTTGTAACTGATTTTCTGTTTTCAGATAGTAGCAGTCTTGTTGCTTGTTATACTATATTTAATATAATTTTAATGCTCTGGACAAGAATGGGAATATTTCCTTACCTTCTGTTCGGCAAATCCACAGGGGCCATTTACCAAAGGCAAGGAAAAAATACCTCAATCCTGAATCAAGATTTGAGGCTATATTCCAGCTCTGTAATTAATCCAATTTTTGAAGAAGAATAGCAAGGGATCCAGGCTGAAGCAAAAATATCTCCTTTTTTGTCCAAGGAGAGTCTTTTTAGAATATTCTATCTTCTTCTTTAGTTCCAGAGCGTCCGTCTTTGTCCAGTAATCCAAATGGTCTTCAAAAAATCTTCAGCCCCTTTCTCCTCTCAGACAGCCTTATTTATAGTCAAGAAAAGGGTTTGACCCCCACTATTCTAGACAACCATGTCATTTTCCTGTTTTTTCATTGGTCAGTGATGAGGTAACTTTCTCAGCCTTCACCGGACTGGTGACATAATGTCTCTCCTTCGCTCTCACCCTCCCTTCACACGAGAGTCTGGTCAGACAGGTTTAAACTTTCACCCAGATCCTCAACTTTTACCTACATTTACCCAAACTGTGGAAAAAACACTCTTTTAAGGTGCTATGTAATGTTCAAAACTATATTTTTCAACCCTCAGCAGTGAAGCATCCTTTAGTTTGCTGTGAATCATAAAAGAAAACATAAAATAACATACATTTTACCCACATACACAATCACACATCTCCAGTTAATCACTTGACACACACTTCACATAACCATTGCATGTCTGATTTTCTTTGTTGTAAATGCTTGCCCTTTCTAACAGGCTTTGAATCAACCTTGCAGCCTCTCTTCTGCTCTGCCAAAAAGTGTGCACGTTTTTATCTATCTGACCTATATTTCTGCTCCAAGCAGACCTCAGCTGTTTATCTATGTGTGTGTGTGCGTGCACGTGTGTGCGTGAGTGTACTCTGTCTGGTGAGAGGCCTGTTCATGTGCTTGTGTGTGTTTATGCATCTTGCTATGCGTGTGTATGTAAATGTGAGGCCTGCTCCATGCTCTGTTCTGTCAAAACACCAAAACTAACTAGCTTAAAGGTCTCTCTCTGTAACCAAACTCTCCTTGCATCTCTGCAAGTCAAACTTTCTGCAGAACATGCAGTTTTACATGTTCTGTTCTGTTATTGGTGTGAGATGATAGATTCACTACTTTCTAAATACTCTAAAAACTATTTTCTTTCTTCTTGATAAGCCGCCCAAGCTCTCTGCAACAAAACTCCCTGCAGCTTCCTATCCAGTTTTGATCCATATTTTCTCAGAGAGAGACCTGCTGCTTTTCAGAGGCCTTGGTTTTTCTGCCTAGTGTGTGCATGTAAGGCCTGACTCAAACTTATTCCTTATCGCACAGGGTTAACCAAAAAATGCTATGCAATAACACAAAAATGGTTTACCAAAATACAGACAAAGCATATAAAAAGTAAAAAACATACATCATGTTTTTCTGCTCATGAGTTTAAAATGCCATATAAATTAAACTGATCTAGGGTTACTGACGGTGTGTTATTACACCCTGCTCTGAGCCCTGTGCCAAAGGCAACTTACCATGTGTGTGTATATGGGTTGTAAAGATTTTTGTAGCAGTATAAGTCTGTTTTCAACCCAAAAGTCCTGCATATTTTGACATCCCCTGCTTGAAAACAGGCGGTACTGCTCAAACAAGTCCTTTAACACTCATCGTGATCTTCTCGTCATCTGTGTCCATGCCATCTGGGACCCCGAGATGTCGTCGTCAGGTCACGCAGGATCCTTGGTGCCTCTGGACCCTGGATTGCTGTTCGCTTCTTCTCAACCTCCATCATGGTGTAGTCATCCTGGTCAGTTCCACGTGTGCCGCCCGGCTGAGGTGAGGTCGTCCTCCTCAGGTCATCTCCTCAGGTCATCTCCTCAGGTCATCTCCTCAGGTCATCTCCTCAGGTCATCTCCGGAGATCCTGTAGTGGTCAATGATTCTTCGTTCTCCCTTGTTGATCGAGCATCAGGATCAGCATTCTCACTGGCATGAGGCATCAGTGTTTCAGCATTCTCCCTGGCTTCAGATATCCTTCAGGCGAGTAGGCAGCATTGCCATCCACACCTACTGAAGCGGTGGTGTTACAGTGAGTCTTCAAGAATCAAGTCAGACTCTGAGTCAATGGGATCAGCTACTGCTGGTCTGACTGGGATAGCGTCGTCAGGTTCTTCCGGCTTAGCTGGGCCGGTTGTATCAGGACATTGTAAATAAGTAAATAAGTGAAATAAGTAAAGAAGTAAATAAGTAAACTAAATTCTATATACTAGCAAGAGCGGGGGGGGTTTAAGCGGTGTTGGCTAAAATTATCAATTTCTTTCTGCTTTCGGAATCAAACCTCCTGGGTCGTACTTTGGGACTTTGCTCAGTAGCGTTGATTCTGGCACCGTCTTGTGTTTTACGGTGTGGACAGTCTTGACTTTTGGTTAGGTTTTGATGTTCTCCAGTTCGGTTTCTTCTGATGAAAGGAGGGACTTTGTCACAGTCCAGATGAATATTGCCCCAAAATTCCCAACGAGGGAGTATGGCTTGGCAGCTGTCATCCTTCAGTGGGGCAGGATGAATCACTTCAGCCTCCCAGTAACCCTGGTGGCATAATCCCATTAGTGGTCTACAGCCCCAATCACAGTGCCATTCAGGGGTTTCTTTGTCCAGATGAATCCAGTTACATCTCGTTGTCCTTTTTATGTTGTGATGCAGGAGCATTATCCAGGTCACAATTCCTTCAGGCAAAATCAGTAGATTGATTACCTTGAAGTGGGGTTTGTCTGGCCCCGTTAGGTTCTCAGCCTCTACTGCAGACACCCATTCAGGGGTGTTTCTCAGCTGGTCCATCCAAGCTGGATAGCCTGCTAGTCTTACTCTTTCCCAGGTCTTGGTAAGATTTTCAACAGTTTCATTTCTGTCCCATGGTACGAAGATGTCTCTTTGCGTGGTGTCCCAGCAGGTCATGTTTGCATATTTGGATCTCCCATGGGAGACTTTTACATGCGTTAGGCTCCATGGTCTGATTCCGGCTTGATACAAAATAACCAACAACATAACTAAGCCTATTAACACTACGAATCCCCGCAGCAGGGTTCGTAGACAAGTTGCTTTATCCATTCTCATAATCCTTAAACAGTCCTTAGGTCGGTTAGGGGTCGCCATATCTTCATAGATTTGTGGTACATCTGCATAGATGTGTGGATCTTCTTCATTGATGTGTGGATCTGCATCGCTGTTTGAATCATCTCGACTTAGTCTACTTTCCAGGTGAGTCATTGTTGAGAGAGTTTCTTTTCAGACTTCGTTTCTTTTAGCTCTGGGCTTCCTCCTCGAGCACCTGTGAGTTGTGGTCACTTGATCTTTGAGGAGCTCCAGATATAGTGGAGAGGGGTGTGGCCATCCAGGTTGCAACCTTTACCACACCCACTTCCACCGAATCACCAGCCATTCGGTAGGTTCAGGCTGGGGTCCTTCCAGTGGCCATTTCTGTTGGGGTTTGGGTCCCCATCTCAATTTGATTCATTCCTTTTATCGTCAGGTAGACCACATTAAATATCCATGGTGAGGTTGGAGGACAAAGCTTAGGGTGATATTCTTCTTGAGGTTCATCCAAATGAGACTTTCTGGTATTATTAGTGTTTGTGTAGAAATAGTTCTTGGTGTAGTTTTCCCATATAGAGATGTCAATTTTGGGTTTGTTGAACCATACTATGCTTTCTGCTATATTTAGGGCTAGTATTTTCGGGCCCAATGTGGTCGCATTTGACTCACACTGGGACTTGGCCCTCTTTTCCTTTCACACGTCCTTTGTACAGTTCCACGCAGAGAGGAGATGGGTGTGGCAATTCCGGTCTCAACCCTCTCCACACCCACTTCCATTGGTAGACCCCCCAACATGCAGGTTCAAGCTGGGGGCCTTGCAGCCCACAAAAAGGTTCGTCAGATGGGTCCTCACCTCTTCGACGCTGTTCCTCCGCCTCCCACAGTCTCTGTCTGAACATTTCCCTGGATTTTCTTCCATATTGCACATAGTGTTCACCCCATTCTTCCAACGCTGTTACCGTACTGACAAGTGGGTGTCCTCTGTACGATACAGTCGTCCTGTAAGCCATTCGTACTGGGTATTCTTCCCAATCGTTGATGGGCGTGCAGACTCGATCACACAGCATTCGTAGGGGCAGCTCGGTGTTTTCAACCACTATTTTGTTTGGGTTAGTTTCCCGGTTGTAGATGCTTATTTTCATAGCTCGGCTTGTTGTCCAAACCTCCAACTCCCCTATGGAGATCTCGCAGAAATGTGTTTGATGTGGCTCTCTGTAATTATGGCCCCATCTGATTTTGAATTGCATTCCGAGTACTTTTAAATAGACAACATTGAAGATCCATGGTGTCCCCATTGGGCTGGGGTTGTATGGCCTTCTCCATGAGTCTTTTGTTACTGCGTAGTCAGTGATACCTCTAAGAGACCCTTTAGTTAGGTCTTTGTTCCTGTAGAACATTATACATGAGCAGTAGTAATTTTTGGTTCTGTTAAAGTTTAGGGTGTAATCTTTTCTGGGACGGTCTAACTTTACTAGTTCTTTCCGTACAATTAGAGCTGGTTGATACGGTCCTGTCCTGGATCGTTGAATCAGCAAATTCCACACATAAGTGGGTGCCTCGTCCTCTGAGTCTGAGTCATTGTAAAGCGGGTCTCTGTCCCAGGACCAGCATGTTTCAATGATTTTTGCAGATTTTATATTATCTCTCCCTTTCCAGATATAATTTGGACACCTCACGATTTGATTTAATAATTCTCTACCTTTCTTTCTGCGATGATGAGATCCATTGATGATTCTAGCGCCCCGTCGTTCAGTTTTTAGTTGTCCATTTCCTTGTTCGTGTGCTTCCATTTCCTCAGAAATGTCTTGCTGGCTCAAGCGTTCAGCACACTTTGCTTTTTCTCTGTTTTACTTGGGTTGGGACTTTGTCTTCTTTATTGTCTTTGATCAGCTGTATTGTAGCTCCCACCGAATACACTCCCTTGTGTGGAGCCACGATCATCTGTACTGAGACTTTAATCCACTGGGTGGAGTCAGGTCTTATGGGCGTGTCTACCCTTTGTGCCTCGTTTGACAATTTACACAGTACTTTACCATAGTCCCCTCCCATTCACAGGTACAATCTTCTGGGCCTCTCTCACTCAATTTCCATAGTGTGAGGATCATTACTCTTAGTAAAACTGTGGTCCTACTTTTCACACAAATAAAAGCATCCATTACTTTTACGGGTTTTAGTTGCAACTCCCGTACATCTTCTTTCTTTTCACCTCAGCTCTGAGGGGCTTATTTTTTTTTCATCACTTTTTGTTTCTTCGCCTCAGGTTTGAGGGGCTTAGTCTTTTTTTTAGGGATGTCCCGATCCGATCACGTGATCGAAAACCGGGTCCCGATCACGTGATTTCAGACTCGACTCGACTCGGGCGTTACACACCGATCAGGGATCGGATATATATGTGTATATTTATTCTACACACAAACGGGAATATTATATTAACTGTATGTTGTGTTACAGAGTCAAATTGTCTCGAAAAAGAACGTGCACAATATTTTAGCAACAGCGCCTGCCGTAAAGCGTGACTGTCGTAAAAAAGAAGTGGAACGCAGCATATTAGCTTAAGTGGTCGGATATATATGTGTATATTTATTCTAAACACAAACGGGAATATTATATTAACTGTATGTTGTGTTACAGAGTCAAATTGTCTCGAAAAAGAACGTGCACAATATTTTAGCAACAGCGCCTGCCGTAAAGCGTGACTGTCGTAAAAAAGAAGTGGAACGCAGCATTAGCTTTAAGTGGAGGCAGCGATTTATTCTAAACACAAACGGGAATATTATATTAACTGTATGTTGTGTTACAGAGTCAAATTGTCTCGAAACAAAACGTGCACAATATTTTTGCAGCCGCGCCTGCCGTAAAGCAGTGACTGTCGTAAAAAAGACGCGGAACGCGGCAGCTTGAAGGGAGGCAGCGATGTCTGTCGTGTGGAGATATTTTAAAGTGGATGACAAAGATATTGCGTTTGCAAACTGTGAGTTATGTACAGTTCGTATTTCAAGAGGAGGTACAGACAGTTCGTATTTCAAGAGGAGGTAAGGAAAAGGCTGCATTTAACACAACAACCTAAGTTTCTTATTTGTTTACATGCCTGCTCAGTATTTTAAGTTGAGCTGCTTATTTTAAATTAGACATTTTTATTTCATACTGTTACACTAAACTTCAACGTGAAGAATTTTTTTAAAATCTTATTACGGTACTTGATTGTTCAATCTACCTCACAGAAGTATTCTGTTAAATATTAAGGTAAATAATATAAAAATTAAGGGACATCTAGATCTGTTTCTTTTTTTTCCCTTCATTTTAAAAATGTATTTTAGAAGTATCGGATCGGGACTCGAAATCGGCCAATTCTCAAATTAAAGGACTCGGACTCGGACTCGAGGCCAAAAAAACCTGATCGGGACATCCCTACTTTTTTTCTTCACCTCAGGTTAGAGGGGCTTAACTTTTCCTGGTCCTTCCCACCAAATGGGTAGGCCAGTAGGTTCCATGTTGACTTCACAGTTGTTTTGCAGCTTTAATCAACTTGATCATTTCGCATTCTGCTGACAGGTATCTTCTCTTGGCGTACTCCAAGATCTTCAGAGCCCTACCTGCCCAAAGCTCTGAGGTTGTTGTCTTAACACTGCACTAAAACCATAGATATACGGTAAGATCTGATGTAGTATATCTCCGTATCCTTTACATATACTTATACTTATATTTCCGGATATTCCCGGAAATGGACCGCAATGATTCTTAAAAAATCCCAAGATCCCAAAATCCGGATACTTATCTTTGGCAGGCCCTTGACAAATAACAGCCACATTTATTTTGGATCTGCCGAAGATAAGTATCCAGATTTTGGGATTTTTTAAGGATCATTGCGGGCCATTTCCGGGAATATCCGAACACAGATCCTTCCGTATATCTATGGTTTTAGTGCAGTGTAAGATAACTCCCCCGCATATAGTGGCCATTCTACGATAGGGGAGCATGGTACTTGGTTCATTGGCCATAATCCGGTTTCTGGTTTGAATTAGCTAGGAATTGGCTTCAGTTGCTCTATTTCTCGGATTCCCTGTTTTTGTTAACACAACCGTGTTATTGTCTAATATTCTCTTCACTTTGTCTGTGGCGTTGTATTTTGGACCCACAGACTTGTTCCAGCATGCTGACGACACTGTTGTCATTAGCTTTTCTTGCCGGTTTAACTACCACATACCCTGACCTGGAGTCCACTAGCACTAGAAGATATTTCTCTCCCTTCTTGCTAGTGACTCCCATGGGTCCAGCAACATCCATGCACACTGAGCCCCAAGGTATGATACTCTTGATAGTTTGTCCATCCACTCGGTGCCCGCAACGTCCTGCGTCATATTGACCACATACCACACAGTCCTGCAGTACCTTGCGAATTTGCTTCATGGGAATCCAGAGCTCCTGACTCTCCAACTCCTTACGTGTAGGTTGTACGCCCGTATGACCTAGCCCTTCATGCACGCCACGCACAACCTCTAACACGTACTCCTGTGGGACCCTCGGCCCGCCGGGGTTTGTTCCCACTCTCGATCCCGACAAAAACGATCTTTCTCTGTTGCACATTTTTTGAATCTAGCCACAGAGGCTGACTTAATGATTTGCTTCAACTTCTCTTTCCCAGCCGGGGAGAAGTCGCTTTCATTCACTCGTTGTTCTGTTACTTCGGGGATATTTTCACAGGTATTTGTACAGTCCTGTTTGCCAATTGAACTGTAAGGTGTTATATTGTTTTTAGGTTTCTGCGGGTCATAGACACCTCTGCCCCAAAGACTATTAGGTAAGGTTTTCCATCCACTTTGGCATAGATTTCAACCCCGTCCTAATAAGCGTTATCTAGGGTGACCCGCAACCTTTCGGCCATTATTTAGCTGGTCCCCCATCCCTTCTCAGTCGGAATTCATGAAGGGCCTTTCTTTCATCAGGGGTCATTTTAGCATATTCTTTTGAGGGCACATAGTCGCCCCATCTTCGAGGTGTTGTGTTAGCTGCTTCGGCTTGAAATCCCCTTTGTTGTTGGTTTTGTTGTTGAGCTCTAGGGGCTGCTTTTGGCCGTGTTAGATTTTGTTTCATCCCGTTTTTTCTCTTTTCATCCCAACATTGTTTGTCTAGGTCACAAGACTTTACTGCTTGATCGATCTTGAGGACCAAGGTCTCACCAGGCATCCCAATGAAGGTCACTTCTCTCTTACTTCCCTTTACTACCACTCTCAGAGCCCCAACATCGTTTTCTCGAGGAATTGTTCGTCCGAGTCGATTCCAGACTGATGTGGGGTGTTGTCCTTGATCCATGCCTTCTTTTGCCTGTTGGATTTGAGAATCCTCCGTCGTGGTAGTAGATAACAGCTCAGGTTTTGTTTCAGTTGGATCGTTCATTTTGGACTGGTCCACCAGTCCTATTGGTGCCACACCCGTGGCACCAATTTCGTTTTTGCCGTCTCGAGTTGTCTGTTTTCAAAGCCTCCAGACTTTATGTCCCGGTACCTTGGGATGAAAACAGACCTTCTGCTTAACTTACCCTTTGAACCATGGTCAGTAGTCCTTAGTAAGCTCCACTTACCCCACCACTGCCTAGTAGTATAGGGTACTCAGCTGGTAGCTAGTCCTGCCGCGCTACAACTCCTCCACCCTAGGAGAGTTGTGGTTTGGCGC
>JBBPBX010016126.1:25934-42256 GCA_038048925.1 Garcialebias charrua | reverse complement strand
TAAAAGGTCCAGACAGTCTGTTGGTGCTTTAGAGGGGGGTCAGTCATGCACGTCCCTTTGTATTAAAGCTCAGAGGTGACGGAGAGGGGAGGAGCCGGCTCGGGAAAGGAGCTCCGCGAGGAAATCAGAACAAATGGAAAAGCGGCTTCGCGGTCATCTGACGTTCTCGAGGCCGATCTCAGTCTCATGATCATTTTGTGGAAACTTCAGTCTCCATCTGATCATGAAATCAACGCCTTTTAGCTTTTTTATTTTTTTATTTTGTGTCGTCTTCACGCAGAGCATCTTTTTTTTAAAGACCATGGATCAAGGAATATCACCAAACTTCATACAGACAATGAATCAATTCTAAACTCCTGAATTTCAGGTTCACATCTGTAACTTTGTCTTTATCCAACTGAAGAAACCGAACAGGAGTGAAGGCTCTTAGAGGAAACGTTCAACACTTTCTGCATAATTAAGTTTTTCTATTTAAACCATAAAAACCTTTACAGCGTGATTCAAACTCTAAATACAAATACTGAATATTGTCTTGTTGCTTCACACAACATTTAAGGTTTTTTGGAGTTTAACTAGACATAACTTGGATTATAGTTTAAATGGTTTATTGACTGATTTATTAAATTGTTATGATTATCGTTAAAGCTACACTTTGCAAAGTATAAAATCAAACATTAAAAAGGTTATCAGAATTAAAATGGATAAGATTAAAAAGATTTACTGCAGAAGTTTTATGAATATATTCATCAGCAATTCTTGCGTCATGTGACTGATCCACATTACGTCGGCTGCGGTCAGTTACTGTATAAGCAAATTTGTCATGTAGGCCTACTGTTTTAATTATTTTTCTTCATCAGTACCTTTAAACTGAAATTTAAAACTTTTGTTTTGGTAAAATGCTCAGAGAGGACACATTACACAAAGATCTAATTCAGTTTAGTTCAATTTATTTACAGTAAATGACGGATCCTGAAGAGAGGAGGGAAGCAATTTCACCCACAGCCAGGTGCAACGTCAGAGCCAGGGGATGGCTCGTGGTGATCACCCCAATCATCGGAGGAAAATATACTTTCAAGTAATATAAAAACTAAAAAGTACAGTTTCCTCTAATGATTGTGGTGGCTCATTTGGATTTTGACACCACCGCCCTCTTTTCAATGGTGACCGTTCTGATGCAGACACACCAAGATGGAAGCGCATGCTGCTTATTGTTCAAGTTGAGGTTTACAACAATGACATGTTAATTCAACCCCCATTGTTCCTCTCCAGCACTGAGGAGCTGACAAACCAGTTTGACTCTGTTTGTTTAAAGGCTTTGGATAAGTGGCGCCTATTAAACCGAGAAGACCAAAACTCAGGGCCGAACCGTGGCTGAACGACACGACCAGAGCTGCCAGGCAGCAATGCCGAAAGGTGGAGAGGAAATGGAAAAAAGACAGTCTGCAGGTCTCTTTTGAGATGGTAAAAGAGAGCTGGCGCCGATATCAGAAAGCAGTGAAAACTGCTAAATCACAATACTTCTCTGATATCATTGCTGCAAACTCTCGTAACCCTCGAGTTCTGTTCTCCACCCTAAACTCTGTTCTCCACCTCACTGAACAATCACCCATGGAAGCCTCGACTGAGCTGTGCGAGAACTTCCAACATTTCTTTTTAGATAAAATCGCAACCACCAGGGCTCTCATTTCTCCTCCATCTCACGATCCATCCATCCCACCTCAATCTGTTGCTGTGTTTGACCATTTTGAACCAGTCTCTCTGTCCTCTCTAGAGCAGGTCATGTGCAACCTGAAACCATCTGGCTCCCCCTTCGATGTGGTCCCCCCTCGGCTTCTAAAGGAGGTTTTTCACACTCTAGGTCCCTCCATTCTCTCTATTGTAAATAGCAGTCTATCCTCGGGTGTGGTGCCAAAATCATTAAAACATGCTGCTGTTCAACCCCTCCTGAAAAAACCAAACCTCGACCCGTCAGTATTATCCAATTTCAGGCCTGTCTCCAGACTCCCATTTGTTTCTAAACTTCTAGAGAAAATAGTTGAGTCCCAACTAAAGTGCTTCCTGGAGGATCACGCTATCCCCGAGCTATTCCAGTCTGGCTTCAAATCCCTCCACAGCACTGAGACTGCCCTACTGAAGGTTTTTAACGACATCTTTCTATCCACAGATACTGGTGACTCTGTGCTGCTTGTCCTATTGGACCTCACATCCGCTTTCGACACCATCGACCATGAGATCCTCATTGCTAGGTTGGAGCAGTGGGTGGGCATCTCAGGATCAGCCCTAAACTGGTTCAGATCCTACCTCTCTGACAGGTCTTTTTGTGTGTCCATCAATGATTTTACTTCTGCAGTGGCGGCTCTTAAATGGGGGGTTCCGCAGGGGTCCATCCTGGGTCCTCTCTTGTTCTCCTTATACCTGCTGCCACTCGGTGCTATTTTCCGGAAACACAATATACCTTTCCACTTCTACGCTGATGACTGTCAAATCTACTTCCCCCTAAGACAAAATGGTACAGGCTCTATTCAACCTCTGCTCGACTGCCTGGCTGACATCAGGGACTGGATGGCTTTAAATTTCTTAAGCTTCAATGATAAGAAGTCTGAAGCCATATTGTTCCTTCCCAATGACACAACCTCAAACCACTGCATTGACCTGTCTGCTCTACCCCTATCCGAAAAACAAAAAGTCAAAAATCTGGGAGTGATAATGGATCCTTCCATGAAACTCAACAGTCATGTAAACATGATCGTCAAATCCTGTTTTTTCCAGCTGAGGCGTCTGTCTAAGCTGAAGCCCATATTATCCAAAAAGCACCTGGAGACAGTGATTCACGCATTCATTACATCTAGGCTTGATTACTGCAATTCACTTCTGTTTGGCGTCAGTCAAGCCACCATTGCACGATTACAACTGGTTCAGAACGCAGCTGCCCGATTTTTAACCAGCACACGCAAAAGAGAGCACATTACACCAGTCTTGGCCTCCCTTCACTGGCTACCGGTTCATCTTCGAATCCAATTCAAAATTCTCATGTATGTCTACAAATCGCTGAACAGTCTCGCCCCCGCCTATCTCTCGGATCTGATACACCCATATGTCCCTCCACGTGCTTTGAGGTCAGAGGATCAGGTACTCTTAATAGTTCCAGAAACTCGCCTTAAGCGCAGGGGTGACAGGGCGTTCTCTGTAGCAGGCCCAAGACTCTGGAACGAGTTACCGCTGCTCATCAAACAGGCCCCCTCCCTCTCGGTTTTCAAATCCCGGTTAAAAACTCACTACTACTCCATTGCTTTCAATGCCAGCTGATTTGTATTGGATCGTTTGATTTATGATCTGCAATGTTTTTATGTTTTTCGTGTTGTACTTCATTGTCTGTGTTGCCTGTTGCGTGTTTGTTTGTCCAGCACTTTGGTGTGGACTTGTTCCTGTTTAAAGTGCTTTATAAATAAAATGGTATGGTATGGTATGGTAAGTTACGATTCAGATCCAGATTTAAATCCAATTAAATTAAATTCACTTCCTGTTATAACTTCACCTACATTACTTCATGAAATACAAATTAATAAATGTTATATAGTTAAGGAAGCCAATGCAGGATGGACAGAAGATTAAAAAAATAAATCAGACAATTAAAATAATTATCACTGACAGGCACAAATGTTTTGTAACGAGCTAAACGAAGCCTAGACGCAAGTTTTAGAGTCGGAGTGCACCTTCAGATTGGCTTTTAATTTTATTTTGTCTTGCTTTATCTTTTGTCTGCTTATATTCTGTAAAGCACTTTGTGGTTTCTGACCTGTAAACGGTGCTATGTAAATAAAATTCACTCACTTACTTTACACAGTTTCCATACAAAGGCATTTGCTGATCCAAACTTGGTCTCGACTCCTGAATTTTGGTCTTGCCTCAGTCAGGAAACACTCCCGTCATGGTTTTGGTGGTTTAAGACTTTTACACATTAACCCATGCTTTTAGAAATTAGTGTCAGTGAATAAGACACACTGAGGGGTAAATTAAACACTGTGGGAAAAATAAAACAAGGCTTTAAAAGTGTTGCGGCATGTTAATTTGACAAATCTCTTTAAACCACAGAGAAGAGAGGTTTCTGTGCTTAGATACTGGAAATAGACAAAGAATACGCTTCATTTCCCATCAAAGACTGTGCTTTTTATCATAGAGTGATGCATTAAATGACATACGGTATATGGACGTAAAAACATTGGATTTTGCTCACATTGCTCTCAGATTATAAAAAAAAAAACAAGTATGTCAGCATTCAGGCACGTCTCGTGATGGGAACTGTGTATAACCTGGAAGTGGTCCAGCCAGACGATCAGGAAGAAAATGGTGCAAATAAACGCAAACGCGACAAACCCTGTAACAAAACAACAGTGAAATCAACCTAAAAACGCACATACCAGGAATTACGTTGGGAAAACTGCATCGGGTTTCAGTCGAGGAGACTGAAAACTGCAGGGAAACGGCGTCATGTTTCAGGGCTGGGCTGTATATACGTACCAAACATATGTTCAGTCCAGCTCCTGTAGCTACAGAGTGATGGTCACGCATATCTTTTTATATACGTCAGGCTTCTGCAGAAGCAGCAGACGTGGCTGGACACGGTCATCTCTGTAAAGAACAACACACAAATAAAAGAAAAATACGTTCCGTGCATGTAGAGCCATCACGTTGATTGTTTACACACATGACAGGAAGTGAACGCTCTCTGCGGGTCTCAGTAAAAATTCCCGTCCTCCTTCAGTGATCAGGTGTGGCGGCCGGAGCTCGTCTGTCTCCCCATCAGATTGTTGCCGTGACGATCGGACCTGAGTCCTGTCTGCTTTTAGCGCCAGTCTCGACAACATCCACGTCACAATGCCAAGACTGACAGTTCCAACAAACAAACGTGTGTGTGTGTGTGTGTGTGTGTGTCTTGAGCTGGCCCGACAGTCTGTCCGTTAAGATCAGACCACCAACCCCCGTGCACATTCCTTTACTCAGCTGCTTGATACAAGCAGAGAAACAAGATGTGGTGTACATGTTAAATTATTATCTGATCATAAAGGAAATGCTTTAAAAACATAAAACAAGAGTTTCGCTTACGGCACTATGATTACAGGTTAAGCTATTATACAGCAATCTATGGTCCAGACAAGAAAATACATTGTATTACATTGACCTTGATTTGTGACCTTGGTATTAATGCTAGAGCGATGAAAAGATTATGTGAAGACTGCTTCACTGAAGGTTCTTAATGACGTTGAAGCATTGGATGCTAAGGATTATTGTGCTGCACTTTTCTTAGATCTGTCTAAAGCTTTTGACACAGTGGATCATAACATATTGTATCAGTGCTATCCACATCCTTGCCCCTCCTTATCTATCTGACCTCCTACAAATCTCCATCCCATCACGCTCTCTCAGATCCTCCTCTTCACTACAACTCCATGTACCCTCTGCCCGCCTCTCCACCATGGGGAGCAGGGCCTTCACCTGCTCTGCCCCTCACCTCTGGAACGCTCTACCGCCCAACCTTCGAAACACCACCTCCCTTTCTCTGTTCAAGACTGCCCTGAAAACCCATCTCTTTAGACTAGCTTATCACTAACTTTACTAAATGTATTTTTGTCTTCCATTTTATATCCTTTATGTATTTTATATTTCAATTTGTCGCTGATAATGTTTGCTCTGTATTCACTGTGTTGGTTTGTTAAGTGTCCTTGGGTGTCCTGAAAGGCGCTTTTAAATAAAATGATTATTATTATTATTATATTATTATATCGTGAGAACGCTCAAGTGTATCTCGGCCTTTATAGTCCAAAAAACTCCACAATTTTATAAAAAAACAACACATTTGTCTGCACAGTTCATGTTTTTTTTATTTTTTTTTATTATTATTGGCAAAATACAAGACAGATGAATGGAAGATGAATGGAATCCAATATTTTCTTTTGTCGCAAAATGTAAAAATATCAATAAATGTTAACAATCATTATTTTTTAGTTTTATAATTTCACACCTACTGGCCAGCAAAGCCCCTCTAGCAAACTTAAAATGGCCCATGGGCCACCAGTTGATAATGACAGTTGTAGCAGGTATTGCGGCTCTTGACACGTTTAATTTGGTGAACGAAAGGGCAGAAATGGCTCTTTTGATTGTAAAGGTTGCAGACCCCTGTCCTAGCCGAAGTCTGCTAGGTAGACCGGTTTAGTCGCCAAGCACCAGACCCTGAACAGGTATTACTGATTTACAGGATCACCAGTAGCAGTCATGACTGACTGACCTGAATTCACACTATATACAGCACTTTTTATATTCGCATTGATAAGTATAATGGTGAGTAGTGGGTGTACAGTCTCTTGCCCAAAGACACTTTGGCCACACTTCAGGTAATGAGGATCAAACCCTCAAAACTCTGATCAGTGGATGACCACTCTGCTGACCAAAGCTGACCCCAAAAGTTGGACTTTACATTTCTGGACTGACGCTTTTTCTTTTATCAGTTTCTTTCTTTCTTTCTTTCTTTCTTTCTTTCTTTCTTTCTTTCTTTCTTTCTTTCTTTCTTTCTTTCTTTCTTTCTTTCTTTCTTTCTTTCTTTCTTTTTTCTTTCTTTCTTTCTTTCTTTCTTTCTTTTTTTTTTTAATTTTTTTAACAAAATGACAGTTTTTAAGTTTTACATTTTTGAACATTTTACTCCTTGTTAAACTTAGTGTCGTGATGCACGCACTTTAAATTATGAGTTGCCTAAATTTTCAAGAAATTCTTATTTCCAGTCTTTACAGTTATTATTACACAATTTATACTTCAATCCCTAGGCGTTTCAGTCTTCATTCATTGAGTACAGGTATGTCTCTTACTGCTATAGGACCAAGAGATTTCTCTCAAACATGACCAGGATGTGCATTTCAAAACTCTTACTTACTTACTTACACTGTATCTAATCTCAGAATTTCCTCATCAAAACTGGAATTAAGGGATAGTTTTTACTTTTATTTCTACCAAAAAAAAAAACTGTAGACACATAAAAGTTTACATGTGACAACCAGATGCTTCTGACACGTAGTGTTGAAGAATTTTGTCAGTACACCAGGAAGTCTTTGCACTTTAAGCAGTTTTGAGCGGATGTGACAACCATGATCTAATCGGATTAGTTTTTGATGCTTGGGCATGTCATAACATGATACTGTAAATGTTGGCTTTGTTTTAGGAAGTACACTGTTTCAGCTTCTCTGTCATCCAGGATCTAGTCATTTTAGCTACTGATCCTGTTCAGCTTGACATACAAGTTTCTGCCACTATTTCTTGCAACACTAATGTCCCCAGGTAGTATAGTAAGATCACTTGTGATGCTATGAAAATGTTTTCTGTATAACCAACTGTAAATACTTGTCGTTCTTTACTTACAGAGTTGGATACACGCCTGTGTCCGTTTCCTGCTGTTCATCACGCTTGGGGTGCATTCAGCTACACTTGAAGTTACTGCAGTGACTGATGACACTCATGTAGTACTTCCTACTTTGGTAAGCTTTAAACTTAAACACTAAATACAGGTAGTCCCCGACTTACGAGCGAGTTCCGTTCGTACGAGGTGCTCGTAACACGAAATCTCGTAAGTCGGAACACGAAACACGTGTCGCTCGTCAGTCCGGATTTTCGGCCCTAAGTCGAAAAATTTATGCTAGCGCTACTACGAACACTCGTTTTTCAACACAAACGTACATACTAGTTCATAAACATGCTCAGAAACTTGTTTACAAACTGTTAGCTAACACACTTTCATCTAAAAACACATACCAGTGCTGTATTTTCTGTATGTTCTGTACAACTTTACTGTTCGTTAGTCAGCTCGTAAGTCCGGAACCTCGTATGTCGATGCGCTCGTAAGTCGGGGAGTACCTGTACATTAAGTCAAGTGTACGGTAGTACCAGCAAGTAGAAGCCAAACTGCTCTACCATTGCGTGATTAGTGAGAATTCACTAGTGAGAGTGATTGTGTGTGTGTGTGTGTGTTAGCAAAATGTCTCATGAACCAGTGGATGGATTTCAATCAAATTCTAAGAAAATAAATCATTGAATGCACCTCTTGGAGTCAACCCAGAGCAAGATGGCCTCCACAGCTACCTGACCTTAGTAAACACTAAAATATTTATGACTCAGTTTCCCCTTCAAGAATGTTACAAGAACCTCTTAGAATGTTACTTTCATTTTATTGTGTGACAATTGTTTTCAATTCATGGCATGTCTAAAATGCAGTCTGGTCAGTCAGATTAGGACTTGAACTTTTTCACCGTCATATTGTCCTGCTGCATGCTCAATAATCCAGGTAGATGAATCTAACAAGGTTGAGTCAGGTCCTCCAGAGGACCTGACTCAACCCCGTTAGACCACGTCATATGGTTGGCATATGTGAAGAATGTGGATTGCATGAATGATGATTTTGCAACTCTGCCTTGTTGGTAAAAACATGACTGTCTCCTTAATCAACAAGGATGCTTTTCCCAGCATGTCCTAAAACACTCTCTGATTTTGATTTGACATACTACTGAAACTCTTCCATTTGGCCTCAGTTCTTCTTAATTTATCCCAGGCACAAAAATGTTTGCAAACCTTCTTATCTTTGTTCTTAATTCCTCATTTCATGTGCATTGAAATACATTTGTACTTTGTAAGTCCATCTAATGTAACTTTCTTGTTTTTTTTATTGTTTTTTTTTACAGAAACAAAATATTCCAAAAGATTACAAAATTCCTGTACTTTATATTCCAAAAGAAGTGGTAAGGCAACATTTTATCTATCAACATACAGTTTAGCATTGCGTTGTTTTGTAGGTTCAGTTCGGATTAAATTCAATTGGTTTATACAACTATCATCTTTTTGTACCAAAATAAATCCTTCACATATTTTTGGTCAAAATTTTGAAATGTATCTGATGATAATGGTGGGCCTTTTCTTTCCTACATTTTATAATAAAATATATGTATAGCCATAACATTATGATCACTGACAGGTGAAGTAACGCACTCATATTCTGATGTTTCACTGCGCTTGGAAATTATGGCTTTATGGCATTAGCATGTCTATTACTTTGGCAATTGCCTCAAATCAAAACACTAATGCAGACCAACCACCCTCCCCATACCACTGCACCCCACCACCACCATTAACCCCAACAACCAGAAGGACAATGATGGGCCCTTTCAAAACTATTAAAGTGAAGCTCAAAGAAAGCAACCAAAAGTTGCAATTCCATCCTGCCTCTAAATGATCTATACTCCACTGGCATCTATTGAAGCAAGTCTAATCCTAAAAAGCCACCAGCCTACCATCCACACTCCAGGATACTTATAGGTGGTATTTGCACAAATCCTGACATCAAAATTAAAATGGTGGTAACAGCAAAACTTCATGTTAGGTATCAAACAGGGAGTCATAATGTTATGGCGGAACAGTGCAGTTTACTGTGTATGTGACTAAGAGTATGACTTCAATAGACATTCTCTGTCATGAAAGTTTTCTTATAAACATCTTGATGCATGTGCAATAATCTTGTTAGATTTTCTTATAGACATTCTGGTAATTATAATCTGCAATGAATTGTGTGTAATCTATATGTAGGAAACGGTACAGAGTGTTGTTTTTTTTTCTTCTAGGCTGGGATGTGTTGGGTGAAATTAAATATTTTCAACTTGGAGCAGAGTTTAAAAGACTTGGCCAATAAGTTTGGAAATATTTCAGCTAATAAAGATCACATTAATTTAATCATCCAATATCTTCATAACGTGAGAATAAAAATCGTCAATGACTTGGATGAGGTAAGTTAATATAATTTGAGTTCTTCATCATATTCTTTAACATACCAGAAGAAAAAGCTATTGTTTTATACAATCTCTGAAGACACTGTTATCATTTATTTGGGATTTATGTTGGAAAATCCTCACTTTATTAGTTTAAAAATGCAACTGGAACATTTTTGGAACAGTTTTCAACTTAACCTGCACAAAGAGATCACTACTTAAGTGGACTGTGTTGCTTTTTGCAGGAAATGCTTGATTTTGACTGCCACTACAGCAAAGAGAGTTGGGCAACAGCGCAATACTTTGAGTTTGTCACAAAACTCTACGAAGATGCACAGGATGAAGACTTTTCATATGAATGTGATCCTCCTCCCTGTCCCAGCACACCGCCAACAGGTGAATCATCCCATCTAAACTTTTTGACATGTGTGAGTGAAGGTTATTACATTTTAGCTACTTGTTATCAACAGAAATGTTTAATATAACACCAGTGAAGTCCACCAGGTTAGCACGTGTGTTAGCATGCATCTGTATAGAACTATTACTCCTTTACATAATGGAAGCAAATATAAAGTAAAAAAAATATTGGTCCAAGCACTGAACCCTGAGGAACTCCATGACTAACTTTGGTGTATGATGAAGATTCATTATTAACATTAACAAAGTGGAATCTATCAGATAAATATGATTTACCGTATTTTCCGTAATATATAGGTCGTGGCTTTTTATCATTTTTTCATGGCCTGCGACCTATATTCAGGTGCGACCTATTTATGGCTTTTTATAAAATAAGCTGATTTGTAATCATTTATTAACAAAAATTAAACTGAGACACACTCTTACAATAATGTCAGCTAACAAATATATATTTTTAGGTGTTTATCCTGCTAAAATTATTCATTTATTAAAGAAAAGTTCAGCTCAGACACATATTTGCTATAATTTTTATCAAACAAATAATTGTTTTTAAGTGTTAATCTTCTTAAAAGCCTTGCTGTGCGCTCCTGTGGCAGACATTTGCAGCAGAGCTAAACACGGTCCACATTTTGACGCAGGTGCGACCTATATTCAGGTGCGACCTACTGTATATATGGATTTTTCCAATTATTTGGCAATAATTGGACAATGCGGCCTATATTAAGGTGCGACCTATATTTCAGAAAATACGGCAAACCACTTTAGAGCCATTCCTGTAATCCCAATATATTCAAGCCTCTGTAGTAGAATACTGTATTGTGATCGACTGTGTCAAATGCAGCACTGAGGTCTAACAGGACTAGTGCCGACACAAGTCCATTGTCTGAGGCCATGAAAATATCATTAGTAACTTTCACCAGTGCAGTTTCAGTGCTGCGATGAGCTCTAAACCCTAACTGAAACTACCGTACTCAGATTATTTCTTTTCAGATGTTCACACAACTGACCTGCAACTATTTTCTCTAGAATAGTTTTTTAGACAAATGTTAGGGCGGCTGTGGCTGAGTGGTTAGAGCAGTCATCCTCCAATGTAAGAGATGGGGGGTTCAAATCCACCAGCAGTCACATGCCAAAGTGTCCCTGGGCAAGACACTGTACCCCTCATTGCCTCCGATGTGTGTCCCATTGATGTGTGAAAGTGATCTCAAAGCACTGATTAGTCTCTTTAGAATTATTTGTTCAATTAACTTTGTAGAGTTTTAGTAAAGAGCTGTATGAATGGACCAAAAATGATTTGGTAGACTATAATATTTTATCAGTTATGTATAGGGCTCAAAATAATGCATTACCTTTAAATATCCAAATGCATTTTGTTAAAAGACAAAGTTGTTATAATCTTAAGGGGACAGAGATGTTTGTAAAACCACAATTCAGAACTAGTTTGAAGGGACGTTCTACCTCAATCCAGGGAATTAGATTATGGAATGGCTTGGAGAATGTAGTTAAAAATGCCAAGTCAATGTTTACATTTAAGAAAATGATCAAAACGAATGTGTTAAAAAAAATATGAAATAGCGTAATGTGTATTGTATTAGTTAGAAAATTAGAAAGAGTTAGTCATTTTGTACTGTTGGTTGAAGATTATTATTGTTTAATCTGATTGTTGGAAAAAAGGGGCAGATATAATAAGATTTATTCTTCTTTCTGCTACCTTTCATTTTTTTATATTTTGTACATTATCATTTATGGGATTGTCTTGTATTGTTTCTTTTGTAAAAAAAAAAAAGAACAAATTTAATAAACATAAACATAAACATAAACAAATGAGGTCACAGATTGTAGTGTAAAGCATTTTGAGTATCTGGACAAGATAGAAAGGCACTATATAAGTACAGCTTCTTGTTAAATTTTGAAGAAAAGCTCAGCGTTCCTTCCAACAACTGAGGCAGCGAATACTTTTGAAACACAGCTGATTTGACCATTAAAGTGCATTTATTAAGCAAACGACTGAGACACACCTTTACTATAGAGTTAAGCAAACAAATACTTTGTTTTTAGGGGTTTACCTTGTTAAATTTAGAACAAATGAACATTGGCTCGTCCCTCTGAGCGTTTCCACTTCCGCGAATCGGGTTTTGAAATGCAGCTGATTTGACCGTCAAAGTGCATTCATTAAACAAAAGTTAGACTGAGACACACTTTTACTGTAATTTCAAGCAAACAAATAATTGTTTTTAAGTGTTAATCTTGTTAAATTCTTGTTAAAGTCCTCCCGCGCATACCCCAGCAGCCGCCATTTGGTAGCCAATCGATTTTTGGCACAACACCGGCCCACGTTGCGGTGACGTGTAACAAACGTGATGCGTCAGCAGTGACGCATAATAGATGCAACGTATTTATGGATTTTTCCACTTTATTAGAGGGTGATTCTTTTTTTGCGGCAACATTTTGGCTTCAGGACTTTTGAAAATAAAAAGAGTAATATTTTAAGTTTTAAATATTTTGTTACATCACTGACATGTTTAGCAATAAGAAATTAATAATGGTCAAGCTCAGGGCTGGATAAAATAATAATTACAGGTAAAGTAATAATTACATGTATATGTGATTACGTTTTACCTGAATTTCCACCCTGTTAGGTCCTTGTTACACCTTGTTTGGTTCATAAACCTAACAGGGTGGAATTTTTTTAGCTAATCTAGCTGTAGCTCTTTATGTGGTCAACATTTAGCTAGCTAACCTTCAACAGAATAGCAAACCTTTAATGACTAAATCTAATATGTTGTTTTTTAAATTCTACCAAATAAACATTTCCCACAATTTATCTTAACAGGGTGGAACTTTAAGGTTGACTCATACAGGTTTAATATATTTAAGATTAAAAAAAGTAAGGAGAGAGTGACAGATGAAGCTTAACTTGTTTTCCATGGTTGAATTCCCTCCAAAACCAGTTGATGTCTTCTTCTTGTAAATGGCTTTTATGGAATTGTAGTCTTTTGAGGGCAAAAAGGAAACATTCTAACAGGGTGGAAAGTTACTACTGGGACATGTATAATATCAAGAAAATATCAAATAAAAAAATAGTTTCAACAGATTCAGTTTCATAATAAAATAAGGTTTAGTCCAGTCAATCAAATTATTGAAGAAATTTCTTTTTTAATTTAATTTTATTGTTTAAACTTATTGAGGAAATATTTTACACTGCACTGCGGACACAATAAAATTGACCATCTATGTCACCAAAAAGGTGTGTAAAGTACAAAATAATATTTTAAATGCATTTCATTTATATTTGAATGATGGCAAACATCTAAGTGTATAATTAAAATACTTTGTTGTAAATATTTGGCACATTTTAGAAAAAAATCAGGGTAAGAGAAACATGCGGACATGAATGTTGCCCCAAAAAAAGAATCACCCTAGACATATTTGGACTGATGCGACGTACAGGGTGGAGCGAAGTTTATGGAGGAAAATACAGTATGTACTGGTAATGGTTAGGTTTAGAGTAATGGTCAGGGTTAGGCTATAGAAATGAATGGAACATTTAAAAAAAACTGCTGTAGTTTTGTTGCCAAAAATCCCATTTATTGTTTGAAATTATTTAGATGAAAGAAAAAGAAATTACAAACTTAGGGACTTGAAATCTCCAGCAAACTTTCTTTGTAATTCAGAGGAGCTTTTGGTTTCTTTAAAGTTGACGCTGACCTTTTGAGTTCATTGAACGTTGTCTCTCATTCCTAACCAGAAACATTCCAGCCTCATGCTCACTTCTGCTACAAAGTAGTTGAACTGCCGCCACCTTCAATGGGCCATTGTAAACCAGCTATTTGGGATAGATCTCATGTGGCTGTTTAGACGCGCTTTCAATCTGGAACTATTATTTCTATATGAGAACTTTGAAAAATAAAAACTACAACTGGTTTCAGTGCTGTCCACTGAGACACGGCTGAGTCACAGTTATAAGGGAGGACGTCCCATGGTAGTGCATGTTAAAAGGAAGAAAAGGACTGAAACCTGATTGTGAACGTGTTGATTACAGAGCAATCTTCCAATCTTCCCAAGCGCTTTTCTTTTCTCTGCCATATTAGGATCAAGGCTTTTGTTTGTGTTGGAGGGAGGCTAGAAGAGGTGGCATTGAAATGCCTTTTAGCACCTGACAATGAACGTTTTCATCATCAGACAGTGATGCTCCCGTCTCTCTTTTTTTTTGTTTTCTCATTTCATCGTTGCCTCCTCCAAGACCTGGACAACCTTCCATCTGAGTCGACCACTCCCTCGGAACCACCTGCTAACAAGAGCAAAAGCTCTTCACAAACAACTAAATGTTTTGCAATAGACTGCCCGTCATGTAAGTTTGCAATTTTCTATTTACAGTACCTCTGAAAATCAAATCTCACTATTAACAGACCAGTTGCAAGTGAGAAAAACGTTCATCTTTGTTTGCCGGGTGCGATGCCATAATTCCACAGGCCGGAACAAAAACATTCAAAACGACCTTTAGAGTCCCCCTGATACAAGCATGCATTTAATTTATAGTGTTTTGAGTTCTGTTTTTGGATGTTTCCAGTCTGCAGTGGACCATCAGGGAAGGCCTAGGAAGCAAAGCAAGTAAAAGGGGGACCAGGTCAATGGTTGCATAAGCTCACTGATGCGCTATGGGAACAAAAGTTGTTCCATGTTGCCAGACGGGACTGAAGAGTTCAGCTTAAACTGCTGAAAAATAAACTGGTTCTGATTGTATGTGTCTTCTCATGCAATTTGTCAAAGCTAGGTTCAGGGCTAGCCAAAAAGCAACAGTTTTTTGTTGTTGTTGTATCTTTTCATGCATTTAGAATAACTCTCTCTCTTAAAAATAACATACTTGTGCGAAAGACTGCTTCTTTAGCTAATATTAAACCGCTACACTTGTGCATGGCATCGTTTGTTTAATTTGGTGCAGCAAAAGTGCACGATTAGATGTGTGCTGTGACGTGAATAAATACATAGTTAATAAATAGTACTGAGGCTGCTCCATGTGTTAGTTTGCCATTTTATTGAACCTTTATCTTACCAAGAAGAAATCCATTGAGATTATTAATCTCTTACAAGGATGTCCTGCCACGAGTTGAGCTAAACTTTTGGACTGGCTACATATGCTGATCAGGCTGACTAAAGCATTTAGTAGTTTTAGCACCATTGGCACTTAATCTGTATATCCCCCACAAATATTGGTGTAGTAACACGAACAATGACAAAAACAACTACAAACTAAACAGTGTTGTGAAAAAAATGCAGAAGTCTTATATTATCCAGTGTTCTTTGGTCTATTGTTAAAAAGAACAATTACAAAAACTGCCCCTCTTTTGGCTAACCTGCACAAAGACTTTTGCTGATTTCTTCATACTCTGCTCTATGACTGATGTCATAGTTGATAAAGAACTGATAACTTTTACATTGCCACTCACTTCAGATTTTACGACTACCGGTATTTCTTTGAACTTGCTTAGTTCAGCTGTCCTTGACGATGCAAGCTGACTGCCAGCCAAAAGAGTCTAAAAAGCATGAGCGTAGCATGGCATTGATAAGTCTACACCGATGGCTGTTTTTGTCAGTGTTAGAAAAAGTTCAAATAAATCACTAAAATCTGAGGTAAAAACTTAATTTTAAGATACCCTGATGCATGCTCAATAATCCAGGTAGAAAAATCTAAAAAAGCTAAGTCTGGTCCTCGAGGAAACTAAACAGCCACTGGCCAAAAGGATGGCCCAGCACAGAAGATCAACATCATCAGGTCAGGACTCTGCGGTCTACACTCATCTCCAGGCCAGCGGTCACTCTTTCAGGGATGAAGATGTTCACATCCTTGATAGAGAGGAACGATGGTTTGAGAGAGGAGTAAAGGAGGCCATCTTTGTGAAAAGAAACCGTCCATCATTAAACAGAGGTGGAGGCCTCCGGGTTCAACTGTCCCCCTCTTACAATGCTGTTATTGCTAGTATCACTCAGCCCTCTGTGAATAGCAAACAACCATCAGGGTGCTAACGATCCATTGTTAGGCTGATGGTCCTCCTTGATGTGAGCAGCTAGTTTCGGCTGTCAGCAGCAAACTGGTTGATCCACTGTGAGAAG
>JBBPBX010016126.1:8582-23796 GCA_038048925.1 Garcialebias charrua | reverse complement strand
TATATATATATATATATATATACTCCATTTGTATATCACTCAACTTGAATACTGGAAAAGTAATCACAAATTACTGTTGAGGGATTTTATGGGGAACTTGAAAATGATTTGATTAAAGATCTAAAGTAAATAACATAAAAGTAGTTCAATTTCAAGTCAATTTTATTGACATTTCCATGAGGTGGAACAAAATTAGAACCGGGGTCCCAGTTACACCCAAAAATAGCAAAAATATAAAGTATAAAAAGAAACAGTATAGAAGGATACGCTAAACAAACGTCAAACGATACGCCAAAAGATCTAAGATATACGCTAAACACTAACAATGTAAAACAATATGGCTTAACGACAGCAGCCTGAACATGAGTACGTATACATTATTACATAAATTATTACATTTCATACATTACATACATTATTATATTATTATACAATATGTATATTATTAAGAATAAGACATTTTTCTTCCTTCTTCCACCTTTCATTTGATGTATTTTGATTTTTTCACATATTTATGAAATGTTTTATTCCCATTATCTTTTATGTTGTTTTTTTAATATGTAAAATGAATTAAAAAAATAATAATAAAAAAAATTATTATCATACAAACATTACGGTATTATACATTTTATATTACACATTAATGTGGTTTTGCCTTCCAAAACTCATTACAGTACTGTACATTGTTTTATGCAGATTCTTCAGCCCTGGCTGAAGAGTGAATTCCTATTTTAGCAAAAACTGAACTTGGACATCAAGCAAATTCACTAATAAATAAATAAATAAAATAAATAAAAACAAAATAAAAGTATTTTATGGATCTGCTTGAACTTAGCATTTATTGCCCACCCAGCCAGCATTGTTTCCTAAATCATCCCATACTCCATCCACCCATTTTCTTCCGCTTATCCGGGGTCAGGTCGTGGGGGTAAGGGAGGCCCAGACTTCCCTCTCCCCAGCCACTTGAGCCAGCTCCTCTGGGAGAATCTCGAGGCGTTCCCAGGCCAGCCAAGGAACATAGTCCCTCCAGCGTGTCCTGGGTCTTCCTCTGGGTCTCATCCTCATGGGAAAAAAATTTAAATGTGCTAAACACTGTCATAAATGCATTGAAAAAAAATTGTGCTCTGCACCCATCACACATGAGAGACTCCCAAGAAGAGCAGCAGACAGTTATTTAAGTGCCCGGGGAGCAGTTGGGGATTAGATGTCTTGCTCAAGGGCACCACAACACGTGGGCATTGTGGGGAATCAAATCTGTGATTTTCTGTTTCCGTCGGCTACCTTTCCACAGCTGCCACAGTACCGGTACTCATTCTTGGTCAAGAGCCAGTTCAACTGTTAGCACTCAGGGCAAACTTAGGTTGAGAATTTACATGGTGATCTGGCATTTTTACAAACAGTACATGTAATGATTTCCATACGATTAACTTAATTAAAAACTATACAGCTGGACCTGTTGATTTTATAGCTTAATAAAATGGCTTATAAATATCTCCATCCATTCATCCATCCAGCCGTCACTGTGTGAGAGGTGGGGGACACCCAGGACAGGTTAGAAGTCCATCACAGGGCCACATAGAGACAAACGAGACAAACAACCATTCACTCTCTCACTCACACTTAGGGACGATTCAGTTACATATCAGCCTAACATGCATGTTTTTGGTCTGTGGGAGGAAACTGGAGGACCTGGAGAAAACCCACACATGCACAGAGAGAACATGCAAACTTCACCCAGATGGGCCCCCAGCCAGGATTTGATCCATGTACCTTCTTGCTGATGCAACAGCTCTGCCAACTGAGCTACCGTCCCACCCCCTTTTAAAATCACTTTAGTCAAAAATAAATCAGAACAAGAACAATGTCACTTTGCATTTTAACAACCTTTCAAAATGGTATAGGAGCCATCAGATTTGAAGCTTATGATTATCCCACCAATCAGCGTGGAAGAGGAGACGAATATCTTGGACACGCTGACAAAGAATTAAGGGTCAGCACAAACACATGAGGCAGACAACCAGGCACACACACACTCATGCCCAAGGTCAATTTAGACTCTCTCTTTAACCTAAACATACATGTTTTGAACTGTCAGAAGAAATTATAGCACCTGGAGAAAACTCACATGAGAACATGCAAACTAGAAATTAAAAGTCCCGTTCAAACATGTTTTGCTCTGAAATTAGTTTTAACAGCTAAACCAAATTTAACATTATTTAACATGATCTAAAACAACAAACAAAGCACGAAAAATTCTAGTACCATGCATTGCTGAGTATTGAAAGTAAGGTTTGAAGGTATAAAATGTATTACCACCCCACTTTATCGCAACAAAATTGTGTAGCAATCAAGTGATTTCCTAAATGTTGACATTATCGCCGCAGAAACACCAGCAACAATTGACGAAAATGTTTTTGGAACAAATCATGTGTTTCTAATCATGAACAAGTACTTGTCATGTCTCATGAAGTTTTACTTAAGCAATTGACTGTGAAAAAGTAACCACAAATGAAAAAAATCTCAAAAGGAAGAAATTAAGAAATTGTAATCCCATGAATAGTGTCAAAATTATGTTTTTTTTTTAATTTTTATAATCTAACAGTTAATCTCTTAACCAAGATTTGGTATGGTTGACACATCTAAGCTAATTTGAGACCCTTTTTACGCTACTTCAGGTATTTTTTCATTTACTAAATAAAATCAAAACAGATTATTCTGACAAAATAAATTATAAAAATACCCATTTGACACCTGCAAGAAAGTCCACATTAACAAAGTAAAATAAAAGAAAGGAGTAGCATTCCTAGCATCACTGGTGGACAATTATTCACATTCTGACTCACACTTAGATTTGTCAATTACCATAATAAACTACCATTATTGTTATTTTAATAGCCAGAGTAGTACAATTCAAAGTAAGAGAGTCACACACACAGTTAAGTAAAAGGTAAGTGCTTTTATTTATAGGTGATGGAATGGTAGGGAGCACAGGAGGATCTGTAGACAATAGATATTGGTGAGTATACAGTAATCCTTATTTTATCTTGAGAAGTCAGAAGTAAATTAATAGTTTAGCTTACAGTTCTCTTGTCTTGCAGATCCAGAGTGAAGGATGAAAGAATCCCGGATCTGACAAGGCAGAGGTGTAGGTGAGTAGCAGGTTTGATGGAGAATGGCAGGACGGACTCAAGGCCGACAGGAGTTATGGTGCAGAGATTTCACTAGGAGATCCAAGGAGGATTTAAACACCAGGGGGCCAGGATGAAAGGCACAATGAAAATTCAAGTTAAGTTATTTCTCACAGAGATAATTTTTGCTCAAGCTGTAGAAATGTTATGAATCATATCAAATGTTCCAGTGGTGAGAAGATCATTTGACCAGCCTTATATACCCTGGACGTCATAAGCAGGATGGAGAAAACCTGCTGCTTGTTTATCACCGCCCTGCCACTGAGTAACCTGGAAAAACTGGTGGTTTGTGGAAAATTCCAGAAACCCCACAGTGGTTCTGACTTCGGCATATCCTCTTGGCGATGACGGGCGCTTTTTTGGATGGACTCTATAAGATAAGATAAGATACGATAGAACTTTCTTGATCCTGCAGGAAATTGTTGATAAAAGTCTGTAATGAGACTGGCATCAAGGATGAATGACCTAGGGATCCAAGATCGTTTGTCTGGAACATATCCTTCCTAGTCTATCCAGTCTATAAGGTATTGGAGGCTGTAACCCATGAAGCATACATCTAGATAGCAGCATACAGTAAAGGCCAGAGAGTGATTGTCGAGTCGGGGAGGTGGAGGGAAGTTGGCAGGAGGGCACAAGACTAGTTTAACTTGAGAGACATGACATTTTGGATGGATTCTCATAGATGATGGTAACTGGAGTCTGAATGTAGGGTGATTAATGATTTTTAGCACTGGGTAATGGACACTAAAGAACCTAGGGGCCAAGTTTCTGAGAGTGTCTTAAATCTAGATGTCATATATGGAGAGTCATACCCTCAGGCCATCCTAACCATTGGGAGCTGGGGAGCCTTGTCTGTTGGCAAACATTTATATTGCTTTACAGTGCACATAAAGGCTTCCTTTGCTCGATGCCAGATTTTTGGTCATCAACAGAAATGATGCTGTACAGAGGGAATTGAGATGACAGACTCCTGGCTAGGCAATAACCATGGTGAGTATCCCAGGGGGGCCTCAAAAGGGGAAAGTCCAGTTGCAGATGAAATGAGTGTATTATGAGCATATTCGGTCCAAGCAACATGTGTACTCCATGTGGATGAGTTATTGTCAATCATGCACCTTAAAGCTGCCTGCAGCTCCTGGTTACAGCATTCAGTCTGACCGTTGGACTGAGGGTGGTAGCCAGATGTTAGAATGGAGGAGGCCCCTGAGACACTACAAAAAGCATTCCAAACCTGGAAAAAAAACAACTGGGGACGACTATCTGAGACAATGTCAATAGGGTTGCCATGGACGCAAAAAAAAAATGATTAACCAGGAGTTGGTCTGTCTTGAAATCAGTAGGGAGCTTAAAGAGAGGGACAAAATGGACAGCTTTAGAGAATCTTATCAATGATAGTGAGGAAGACTGTGTTACCTTCCAAGGGAGGCAAACCGGAAATGAAGTCCAACACAATGTGGGACCAAGGGCATCCAGGGTTAGGTAAAGGGAACGGGAAGGGAAGTCTGAGATTGTCATCATTGCATGTTCCCATACAATGATGAACTTAGTTCTCTGCATTTAACCCATCAGATGTGAGATACACCCAGATGAAGTAGTGGGCAACTACAGTACGTAAGCACCCGGGGAGCAATTAGGGATTAGGTGTCTTACTCAGAGACACCACCACATGTGGGAATGGTTGGGAGTCAAACCGCAACTGTCTGGTCCCAAGTTGGCTGCCCTACCTCTACCCCATCTCTGCCCCAACCAATAAAGGCTGAAGGAGTCCCACCGGAGGTTGATTACTACTCATGCTTTGTGTTCAGGTAGGGTAGTTGGAAAGACTACAAAAAGTGTCTTCTAGGGAAGGATAAAATGTCTGGAACCAGGATGACAAGAGGTATAGGTCCATTCTAGGACCTTACCTTGACAGGCTCAGGGACAAAAAGTTTACCAGGAGCATGGGCGTAGACTGGATTTTATGAGGGGCAGTTTGTTTGAAGAAAAAGTGGACCCGGAAAGAGCAACACGCCTCGGTGGTTCACTGGAAGCGCGTCGGGTTGCCACTCCAAACTTTCTCTCGACTCGGGTTCGATCCTCACTTGGTTGAACTCGAATTGTCGAAGTGGGCAATATTTCAACTTATTTTACGTTTGTCTTTTATTGGATAAAGGAAAAGGAGTTTGTGTTAACCACAGGTATATTAAGTCTATAGTGTTAACCGGTTCGACATTAGCGGCGTCTCCATACCTTCTCTTTCCACCTCTCTTAACACAGAACTTGTGTTGTGCGGGAGTTGTAGGCGGGACTTCATAGGCAAAGTGGGCAGTTCGTTCGAACCCCCCGAACCCCCCCTGGCTACGCGCATGCCAGGAGGACCAGTACTAGAGTCAGGTTCATCCTTTTGATCCTCCTTGATCAGCCTCTCAATGTCCCGTGTCATAACTTCAACCGTGAAGGAAATGGGAATGTTTTCCTCTGGCAAGATGATCAGTGAACGAGGACTGTCAGGTGAGAGAATCAGGTTTAATATTCTTAGACTCTGGCCTATGTGATAGTAAAGTTAAACCTAGTGAAGAATAGTGACCATCAGGCCTGAAATGAGTTCATCCTTTTAGAATTTTGGATTTAGGTTAAATTCTTGTGCCCAGTCCAGATGAAAAATGAACTTTCTGATACCTCATACCAATATCTCCACTCTTCCGAGGCTAGTTTAGTGGTTGATAGTTCACAATTTCCCACATCATAATTCTCTCTTTGACCTCTGAGAGATTACTGCTCCGACTCCAGAGTCTGATGTGTCAACCTCCACAATATACTGGCATTTCATGTCAGGATGAGTCAAAATAGATTCAGATGTAAATAGCCTCTTTCACTCACAAAATGCAGAGTCAGCCTCAGGAGTCCAGGAGAAAGAGCATAGTGTAGATGTGAGTTGTGTGAGAGGGGCTGCTGTGTGACTGTACCTGTAGTCCTTGATAAAATGCCTGTAGAAGTTAGCAACTCCCAAAAAACACTGGAGTTGTTTACCATTCTCTGGAACAGACCACCCGGCCACAGTCTTGATCTCTTCCAGATCCATCCAAACCTGCCCACTCAAAAATTAAACCCAAAAGTGACAGGGAGGAAATGAGGAACTCATATTTCCCAACCTCAATCAATAACTGTTTCTCCAATAGGCATTGTAACACTTCTCTGACATGATCAGTATATTGCTCAGGATCCTTGTGGTGTGATCACACCGAACAGCGTTTCAACGGCAGGAGCGTCCAGCTTACATGCAAAGTCAACGGGGGACGCGCTTCCAGCCGCGTCTTGGCGTCGGGCGTCACGTCACGTGCGTGTTGAGCGTGCTGGAAAGCGTTTTTCCGTGCACGTGAACCCGCGTCAGCCTCCAAAGCACGCCTTGACCATGCTGAAGATTTCGCCGTTCAAACTTCAAACGCCGTTCAACTCTCCCTGATTGGTTGATCAGGGAGAGTCGGGGGGAGAAGAGAGGGGGTCAGGGGGAGAGTCCCTATGTGACGCGGAAACCAGTGACGCGGAAACGATTGCGCAACTATGTGACGTATTGTTTGTGGGACACAGAAAAAACCCGCGGAGTCATGGACTATGGAAGAGAAACTCATTGTAGCTGTGTGTTCGCGACAATTCCTTCACGACCAGTCAAGTCTGCTCCACAGAGACAGAAATAAAAAGCTCCTCGCCTGGCGGAGTGCAGTGAGGACTCGGTATACCGGTAAGCTCCTCCCACACACCCAGCAGCAGTTTCGCGTTTAGGCATTCAGGTCTGGACACGCTGCATTCACAAGTGCGTCCACTTGCGTGCATGATGAGCTTTTTGGAAGTTGAAATGCTGTTCGGTGTGATCACACCATTGGAGTTGATGAGAATGTCATCTAATCAAACAAACACAAAAATATTTAGAAAGCCCCAGAGTGCATTGTTAACAAGAGCTTGGAAACTGGTGGGGGCACTGATTAAACCAAAATGCATCACAATGTATTTAAATGGCCCAGGGGTGTCCTGTAGGCTGTTTTCCACTCATTTCCATCTTTGATTCTCACCAGATGGTAGGCATATCTTAAGTCCAGCTTAGAAAAAATGGTGGCTGGATGTAATTGTTCATGAACTGAATCAATAAGAGGCAAAGGATGCTTATTTTTTTAACAATGATCTGATTTAGGTCCTGGTAGTCTGTACAAAATCTTAATGTCTTGTCCTTCTTATCAACAAAGAAAATACCAGATCCCATGGGTGAGGTTGGAGGGTCAAATTATACCTGAAGCCAGGGACACATTGATGTAATTAATTGCACATGGTCTCCTTCTCAGAGAGATTGTACTGTACAATCTGCTGGTAGGCAGAGGGGCATCCAGAAAGAGATTGATGGCACAGCCATATGGTTAATGGAGAGGCAAGGATAAGGTGTTTGCTGAACACAGAAGCAATATTGTGATAAATAGATAGGATTTTAGACAAGTAAACTATATCTGGGATCTCTGGATCTTTACCAGAACTGGTAATGGCTGAGCATAAACAAGTTTCTAAACAGAACTCCATCCCTCTATCATTTTCTTAACCCAATTGATTATAGGTTATGTTTAAGAAGTCACGGGTAGCCTAAAATAAATTGGGAAGTAGGGGAATCAAAAACAAATAACTTATCCTCCTCACGGATGGTTATCAGAGATGACTCGGTTTGGTTAGTAATCTTGGTTAGAGTCTGACCTTTCAGGGCAGCAACATTGAAAGTTTGTGTAAGCTGCTTCACAGGAATCTGTAATTGTTCCACCAAATCCTTACTAATTAAATTTTGCTCAGCGCTGAAGTCAACAAGAGCAAAGATAGGTAGATTGATGTGGTTAATACAGATAATATGAGTTGGTAATATGAGTCCAGAGTCAGGAGAAACAGAAGTTCCCACCAGTATCTCCTGCCTTACTGGTGGGAAAACCCTTTTACCCATACTGGTCAGTTGGCAATAAAATGTCCAGTATCACCACAGAATATGCACTCCTTAGCTCTTATTCTCAGCTGCCTTTCCTCTCAAGTAAGATGAGCGCATCCCAATTTCATTGGTTCTGGTTCGGGTATTGGTTTGGAACTCTTTGGTGGCATGAAACCTATGAGAACCAGAAAAGCTCAGAAACCGAAAGTGGAATAGTGTCCGGATTTGTAGTCCTTTTCTCTTTGTCTCTCTCGAAGGCAATTATTGATGTATATGGCAAAATTAATTAGATAATCCAGGTCCTTAGGTTTATCTTGGGTGGCAAGTTGATCTTAATCTGCTTAGAAAGAGATTACAAAAAGACCTCTTAGTGCTCTTTCATTCCAGCCCGTCTCTTCGGCCATATAGGAAACCTCTTAGAAATGTTTGGAAAGTTAAAGTCTTGATAGGGTTTGAATGCAGGTAAGCATGGGATCACCCGATGGCATCACCTTTTAGTGAACTGATTACATACCATACCATACCATTTTATTCATAAAGCACTTTAAACAGGAACAAGTCCACACCAAAGTGCTGGACAAACAAACACGCAACAGGCAACACAGACAATGAAGTACAACACGAAAAACATAAAAACATTGCAGATCATAAATAAAACGTTCCAATACAAATCAGCTGGCATTGAAAGCAATGGAGTAGTAGTGAGTTTTTAACCGGGATTTGAAAACCGAGAGGGAGGGGGCCTGTTTGATGAGGTGGTACATAGGTGGTCTAGTAAGTATCAGAGGAGTATATTATGAGATCTCAATTGAAGGCTAACTTGCATTGTAGGATGAAACCACCACAATGGTCTGGATTAATAAAAATTAAAAACTCTGATGGTCTGACATCCATTTTGCGGGCCAGGACTGAAGCTCCAGCGGTGTGGCACGCCAAACCTGGAACAGGCATGGGACTGGATACAATGGGGTGAGATGAAGGTAACAAAATAACACGTTTTTGTTTGTGGTGAACATCATCCCCCCAACTTCTCCAAGTTGGACTGTGGTTTACTGCTGTGTGAGGATCTGTTTGAGTTTATGTGTTTGTCAATACATTTAATTTTAGTAGAAATAGTGTGGTGAATCTTCTCGCTGTCAGTCTTACTCTGGGAGATAGCATAGAAGCTGGAAAATTCTATCATAAATGTAATACTTTAACACCCAGAGTAGTACAACTGAAGGCAAGATTGGTTAAAAGGTCAAAAGGTAAGTGCTTTTATTTACAGGCATTAGAGTGGTAGGGAACACCGGAGGAGTTGCAAAAAACAAGTATTTGATCTCGAGAAGTCAGAAGTGAATGAATAGTTTAGTTTACAGTTCTCTTGTTGTCTTCAGGCCCAGAGAGGAGGACAAAAGAATCCCGGACCTGACTTAGGCGGCGGTGTACAGTAGGTGAGTAGTAGGTTTGATAGAGAGTGGCAGGATGAACTCAAGGCTGGCAAGAGTGATGATTGGAGTCACAAGAAGATGGTTCCAATGGATTCTCTTGGCGACATGAGGAGGACCAGACATCCAGGGGGGCAGGACTAAAGGCAAACGGAAATTCAAGTTTAGTTATTTCTCACAGAGAGAATGACTGATCAGGCTGTAGATTTCTTACCAATCATATCAAATGTTCCAGTGGCAAGAAGATAATTTGACCCTGGAGATCATCAGCGGGAAGGAGAAAACCTACTACTCCTTTAATGCCTGCCCTTTCACTCAGGAAGCTGCAAAAACTGGTGGTTAGTGGAAAATTCCAGAATCCCCACACAAACATGTCTTTTACGCTCTTTTCTGTCAGTTTAGTGCTGAATTTAGAGGCGATGAGAAGGGTCAGTCTCACAATGTGGGTGTGTGACAAAAATGACCTTTATTGCCTCTCTCACCACCTACTGACACCTCCTCTGCATTGCCTGCAGTTAGAACTATATTCCTACAGGGTATACATCAAGCTGTGTGTGATTAGTCAGAACTTTGTGGGTGGGTTTATTAAAAGTGGCTGCAGTATGATGATCTCTGGAAGCAGTGGTGGGCTGAAGCTGTGATATAAATAATATTGATCATATAGCAAACATTACGACTGTTCCAGTAAAAAAGATTAAGAGAATTGAAAGTTTTGAAGGTAGTAAAAGAATGAATGGAAGGAGGTTTGATAGTTTTGTGAATGTAGGAATCAGCATGGAGAACCGACAGCTCTCTGTGGCTGTGCTGACCAAGAGAGAGTGCTGTTCCCTGATGCAGCTGTGGCAGTGATGAAATTGAGTGCTCCTGGGCAAGGCAGCATAGGGATACATTCTCACACTATCTGTTGGAATCGACGGTGGTCTCTTTATGACAATTTTACAAAATAGCACTTCTTCTTAGTGAACAACAGAAATCTACCCCATCTCGGGGCCGAGATGGGCTAGGGCAACCAACTCCGGCCCAGGTTCAATCCACAGTCATTGCACATCTCATGGTGTCTCTGAGCAGGACACCTTATCCCCAATTGCTCCCCGGGCGCTTTCAATAGCTGCCCACTGCTCCACCTAAGTGTATCTCAGGTGCGATGGGTTAAATGCAGAAAGCCAATTTCGCCATTGTATGACAACGCATAGCACATTATTATTATTATTATTATTATTAAATACCAGATCTTTATCCTCCATCTCCTGCAACATCAACTCAAAATAAACATAATTTCTAAAAACTGTGTTAAATCTGATGTGTGCTGCAACAGGAGGATTTATCAGGTTTTTTTCCAAGTTCTTCGTTTTTGAGTATGAATAGTTCACGAGATAAAGTCCATCTTAGACTATGTCAACTGGATCCAACATCTCACATGTTGTTAAAGTATAGAGGAGCCTTTAGAGACGCTCTCTGAAGTGCAGCTCTTAATTTCTCACTCCTTTGCTGTGAGTTGTCTGCACACTTTGAAAGCCAGACTCGACCAACAGGAAAAGAAAACTATACTGTATTGTCATGAACAGAGAGCCCTATCAGATTTAAAGGAGATAAATGTACCATAAAACAGGGGTTTGTGTTGCTAAGCTTTACAGAAAACAAAGTTGTAAGTTTCAAAAATAATTCCTTGAATCTGAGTTAATTGTATGCCACAATAAAACTGCTCAAGTGTAAAAGGGAAATATGAATTAGTCATCTGTGCAGAAAATGGAAACTCTGTTGTTTTTCTTACTGTCACATGATGTTAAAATAATTATTAAAGCATTCAGCTTTGATTGCAGATCAGTGTAGAAATAAAAGTACATTGCTTGTAGAAGATTATTTTTTCTAATTTGGTAATAATACTGGTGGTGCAGTTGGTAGAGCTGCTGCCTCACAGCAAGGTTGCCGGATTGTATCTTGGCTGGAGATCTTTCTGGGTGGAGTTTGCATGTTCGCTCTGTGCATGTGTGGGTTTTCTCCGTGTACTACGGTTTCCTCCCACAGACCAAAAACATGCATGTTAGGCTGATTGGTAACTCTAAATTGTCCCGTGAGAATGAGAGTGAATGGTTGTTTGTCTCGTTTGTCTCTATGTGTCCCTGTGATGGACTGGAGACCTGTCTAAGGTCTCTTGCACAGGGATTGCTGGATATGGGCACCAGTGACCCCATGACCCCAAAAGGAAGAAGCAGGCAAAGATAATGATGGATGGATGGTAATAATGCTGTCCTGCAGTGTAGATTTGCAGGCTCAGACTTTTTTAAAATTCACTTGATTACTATAAAGCCTAGTAACCAAAACTTAAATTTCTCATATCTGAACAGAGTTCTTGACTCTTATGTTTGAATTTTTTGTTGTTGCGATTTTCTCTGGAAAGGGATATTGTCTAATTGTATTTTTCCTATTACAGAATTAAACTGAACGTGATTGAAACTGTGTAAAGTTTTGCCCATTAACGTAAAGTTGGTGAGACTTTTTCTTCATATCAAATGGGAAAAAAATTGAAGGGAAGCGAATCCTTTCATTTATTTCTAACCCATTTTCTCCCACTTGTCTTCCACAGGGATCTACTCTTTACTCCAGTCGGTGTCTAAAGGTGAAAAACAAACCCAAAGCCAAGAACTGCTGTGACATGGCAAAGGTGAAGGACGTCTTGTTGACTGCCCTCCACATTCGTGGTGGGAAACTGCCTACGCCATTACATGAGTTGACTGGTTTGATTGAACCTGATACCGTTCGGATACTTGCCTTTCTCATAAGACTATATTAACCCCATGCTTTTGAAAGTGACAAAGCTCTAGCTGATAACCTACAACCTTCCAACCCTGCACCTCCAAGCCCTGGATTGTCTGGCTCCCAAAGGTCATCCATCAGAACCTGCTGCTTCTTCAACCCTGTAGGGAAAACTGCTTATTTATCAACTTGTTTTTCAAGTCTCCTGTTGAGTTAAGGCTTCTTCTTCAAAGAGCAAAGCTGAGAGTGATTGCTGCCCGGGACATCTTTTAGGAACTGAGACATGATTTACTACCTCTGGTGACCCACATGTCAACCACATCATCAACAGTTTCCTAGTTTCCTCTAATCCTGAGATTTTCCAAAGGAATATTAGTGTTAAGCCTCGTAGTTCCAAAGTTTAGCCTGGTGTAAATACGTTCCCAAAGGGTTGCGTAATGATGTACTTATTTATTGATGGCACTCAGCTGCTGCCGCACCTGCAGCAAACTTGTTTAAAGCAATCTTTTAAGAGCACCTTTACTCATGGGTCACATTTAAAGAAGAATTTGTCTACTAACACATTGTAGACCTGAAAACACCTTAATCTAATTTTCTTTTTTTTTAACACACACCTGGTTCTTATCTCCATCAGTCACTGTGGCGGGGTGCACCCTGGACAAGATGCAAGTCCATTAAAGGGCTGAAAACACATTCTGCCTGAAAAGATGACTTTTTCTTGTACATTGTCGTTGGAATATATGATTCTGGCAATTCTGAAGGTGTAAATTAATTACAAAAAGTAAAAAATAAAAAAAAATCATGCTGCTTTAACTAACTTACATATACACTGTTAAAATTCGCAATGAAATTCTGCTAACCAGCACCAGGAATGACTTCTGTGGATCAACACTTTTGGTTAAAACTAAGGTGAGTTTTTAGAAACTCGGGCATTGTGCACATGAGAGAGAACCATGAGTCTATCATGAGAAAATACTCAGCAATGTCTCACATTTCACCAGGCACAGCTTGTTAATCAAGACTTTTGACGGCCATTTTTTCTATAAAAGTGAAATAAACCAAACTAATTTAAAAATATATCATTTAGAAACATCAGACACACTACTAATGTATTTATAAATAACTTTTTTTTTTTTTTTTTTTTACAAGATATTGGTTTTTGACTGTGAAGTTATCAAATGTACTCACAATTTTAACTCGTCCAGTCTTGACTGAGCTTTAGGGGCAGATTTAATTATGCTCTGTGCCTGTTGCAAAGTCACTTTTGTAGGGGGTGTAACAGTACAAGTACTCGTACTGACGTCAGGGTCCAGTACATGCAATCAGATGAAGAATATAATGGTCACAGGCACCACTCCCATCTAAAATTTGATTTACCCACCCTTATTTTCACTAACTGTCATGGAACAGAGGATGATGCTGTCTAAAGCACTCTACATCGAAGCAAAGCAAGAATAGAGAAGACACACAAAAGAGTGTGTTGCAGAACAATGTGGAAAAGTTTTGTGTTTCCAGTGACCTACAGCAGCAGTGAAGAGCGCAGGAGTACCAGCAAGAGTTGGATGTACGGAAAGTCAAAAGGGTCATTGTTTGTGCTCTTTGAACCCCCATCTGGTGTTAACTCTAATAAATATTCCATCAAGCATTTAATAAATGCTCAGTGTGTGAACTGCACACTAACACTCTCAAAGGAGCGTTTAACGTTATATTTATTTACATGGAGAAATTGTATGTTTATGTATTAGCTTTTGTTTTGCTTTAAGTTTAGGCCAAAATAACTAAAACCAAACACTCCTTGTTTGTACTGTTTTCTTAATAAAATAAAAGATACCTTTCAGTTTTGGAGTTTATTAGACTTTTTGTTTGACTTGTAGCCTGGAGGACAATTTCAAGTTCAAAATGGATGAATAAGACAGTAAATTGGGGATTTTTTTAATTTATTTTTTAAACGTGTCATTAACTTTCTAGCTGACAAGTCTTACCATTGCTGTACACATCCTGTTACTTTAGAGCAGAGGTTCTCAAAATTTTGGGGTTCATAACTTTCATCTTTATTAAATCCTTTTCTTCAATTTGTCACTTAAATGCAATGGAAGTATTTGTGTAATATAAATGCTTAAGACCTGTTCTTTAATAGTGTTAATACAATTTATACTTTTAAACGTGGGGGATTTTTCACTCAAATAGAGAGCAGTGGGGTCTTTTTAATAAAGTAGATGTGATTGCCTGCATTTTGATGTATTTTAACGGGTTGTTAAACATGTACGTGATTTTAATATATACTGTATATATATATATATATATATATATATATATATATATATATATATATATATATATATATATATATATATATATATATATATATATATAAATATATATATATATATATATATATATATATATATATATATATATTTTATATATATATATATTATATATATATATATATATATATATATATATATATATATATATATATATATATATATATATATATATATATATATATATATATATATATATATATATATATATATATATATATATATATATATATATATATATATACACATACAGGTGGTGCCGGACTTACGAGCTGACTAACGAACAGTAAAGTTGTACAGAACATGGAGAAAATACAGCACTGGTATGTGTTTTTAGATGAAAGTGTGTTAGCTAACAGTTTGTAAACAAGTTTCTGAGCATGTTTATGAACCATTATGTACATTTGTGTTGAAAAACGAGTGTTCGTAGTAGCGCTAGCATGAATTTTCCGACTTACGACCGAAAATCCGGACGGACGAGCGACACGTGTTTCGTGTTCCGACGTACGAGATTTCTTCTTACGAGCGACTCGTAGGAACGGAACTCGCTCGTAAGTCGGGGACCACCTGTATATATATATATATATA
>JBBPBX010016125.1:17793-48575 GCA_038048925.1 Garcialebias charrua | reverse complement strand
CGTCCGCTCGCCGCAGCTCACCGCCGCCGTGCGGAGCCAGTGTACTTTATCTCATTGATTATAAAGGGTGCGTATTTGCTGCGGAGGTCGGACCGGAGCGGGGCGGAGCCGGAACGCGTGTGGTGTATTTTTGGGGTGAAGCAACTAAATGTCTTTATTTTATTGATTTCTAATGACAGATGTTAGAATTTTGAAAAAAATATAGTTTTGTGGCATGTCTGTGATTTTTCTTCTCCCATTTTATTTATTACATTATCTTTGCCAACTTCTTCATTTTTGGGGCAGCTGTGGCTAATGCCACGTCCTGACCAAACGCGTTTTCAACTGCAAGAGCGTCCAGTTTACATGCAAAGTCAATGGGGGACGCGCCTCCAGCCGCGTCTTGGCGTCGGGCGTCACGTCACGTGCGTGTTGAGCGTGCTGGAAAGTGTTTTCCGTGCACGTGAACCCGCTTCAGCCTCCAAGCACGCGTTGATCATTGCTGAACGTTTTCGCCATTCAAACGTTCAAACGCCGTTCAACTCTCCCTGATTGGTTGATCAGGGAGAGTCGGGGGGAGGAGAGAGGGGGAGAGTCCCTATGTAATGTGACGCGGAAACGAGGGGGCGGGGGTATTGCGCAACTATGTGACGTATTGTTTGTGGGACACAGAAAAAACCCGCGGAGTCATGGACTATGGAAGAGAAACTCATTGTAGCTGTGTGTTCGCGACAATTCCTTCACGACCAGTCAAGTCTGCTCCACAGAGACAGAGATAAAAAGCTCCTCGCCTGGCGGAGTGCAGAGAGGACTCGGTATACCGGTAAGCCCCCCCCCCGCCGCTGCCGCAACGCAGCCGCGATTTCACGTTCAGGTCAGGACACCACTGGGTCCAGTGCGTCCACTTGCGTGCGTGACAAGCTTTTTTGCCGTTGAAAAGCTGTTTGGTCAGGACGTGGCATGAGACTTCCTCCAATGGGAGAGTTGGGGGTTCGATTCCACAAGCAGTCACATGCTTTAAGTGCCCCTGGCAAAGACACTGAACCACTCATTACCTCCGCTGTGTGTTTTATCAGTGTATGAATGTGATAAAGCTCTGATTATTCTGTGAATAGTTCTAGTAGTTTTTCATTCATTCAACCTTAATTTAAACAGGTTAGTCCCGTTGAGCTACGAGGACACAAGAGAGACCTGAATTTTAACAAATACAGTACACAAGAGAAAGAGAGTGATGAATGAATGGGTAAATGAGGGCACAGATTGTAGTGTAAAGCACTTTGAGTATCTTGATAAGATAGAAAGGTGCTACAAGTACAGTCCATTTACCATTCGGGTCATGGGGGTCACTGGTACCCATATCCAGCAGTCACTGAAGCCGTTTTCGCATTGGCCAGCCCTCCCCGGCTCTCCCCGCTTCTAACCCGGGTTCGGCATACAGTATTCGCATTTACCTTTTCCGCCCGGGATCCACCCTTGTTCTGGAACCATGTCCACCGTGGTTCTGATCGGGCCGAGCCCCACGGACCCAGTTTCACGTCATGTACTGCTCACATTTGATTCGTTGTTTGCAGCAGGGGCGGGACTCATTCAAACAACCTCAGCGCGAGGGTTGAATTTCATTCAAATTTAACTACAGAAACGAGAAACCCCTAAAACAATTGTTAGCTGAATTAGTTTTTCTGAGTTAAATTTTTGTTAATAACTGATCACAAATCAGCTTATGTTACAACGTAAATAACAACGAAGCGCGGACCCATTTCCGCCTTTCAGCGCGACTTGAATGTCATTAAACAATAACTAAAACAATAACTAATATTGTCTAACTGTTGCGCGCAGCCAGGGTTTTAAAATATAACTAATAATCTCTAACTTCTACGTGCAGCTAAAATGTTAAGAGGAGTGATTCCTATATGGGTAAGGTGGACACCTGAAAATCCAGTCCGCTGTATAGCTCAAAGCGTTAATGCACTGTCGTTTTGACCCGGCGAAGCGGGTTCGCTTCCCGCCTGGTACAAAGTTATTTTACTTTTTTTTTTCTTTATTCACATTTTCTTTTAAATAAAAAGGAGTTTGTTTGGTTAACAAACTCCTTTTTATTTACTCCAATAAAAAAAAAAAAGTAAAATAACTTTGTCCCAGGCGGGAAGCGAACCCGCTTCGCCGGGTCAAAACGACAGTGCATTAACGCTTTGAGCTATACAGCGGACTGGATTTTCAGGTGTCCACCTTACCCATATAGGAATCACTCCTCTTAACATTTTAGCTGCACGTAGAAGTTAGAGATTATTAGTTATATTTTAAAACCCTGGCTGCGCGCAACAGTTAGACAATATTAGTTATTGTTTAATGACATTCAGGTCGCGCGGAAAGGCGGAAATGGGTGTGCGCTTCGTGTTATTTACGTTGTAACATAAGCTGATTTGTGATCAGTTATTAACAAAAATTTAACTCAGAAACACTAATATATATATATATCCAGCTAACAATTTTTTTTAGCGGAGTCTCCTCTCTTAAAACACGAACACTCCACCCACGTGAAGAGAGCACCCCACCCACTTCCAGAGAACTGCCCACCCACTTCAAGGCGGCTCTGCGGCAAATGCGTAATGAACACGGGTGGCCCAGAGCCACCCAGGGGCGGCCCGGGCCATTGAGGGCTGGCCAATGCGAAAACGGCTTGTGTGAGAGGTGGAGTACACCCTGGACAGGTCTCCAGTCCATCACAAGGCCACAGAGACAAACAAGACAACCATTCACTCCCTCACTCACACCACTAGGGACATTTTAGAGTTACCAATCAGTCTAACATGTATGTTTTTGACCTGTGGGATAAACCAGAGTACCCGGAGCAAACGCACCTGCACGGAGAGATCATGCAAACTCCAGCCAGAAAGGTCCTTCGCTGTGATTCAATCCGGTGACCTTCTCACTGAGAGGCAACAGGTATACCAACTGAGCCACTGTGCTGCCTGCAATTTATTCATTCGTTCATTCAACCTTTATTCATACAGGCTAGTCTCACTGTGCCACAAAGACTCATTTACAAGAGTCCTAAATCAAAAACATACGTTTTGCCAGAGTTTGTCTTGAACCGATACTAAATTATGCATTTATGTCTTCAGTTTTAAACTGTGCTTAAGTTTATTTGAGTGGCCATTCCCTACACATCACAATGTATGACTACTTAAAATGGCTAAATTAATATGTGCAGGCCATGTATAGTTTAAAAAACATTTACTCAAGTCCCATAATCTCTGCAGATAAAATCCATTTCTAAAAATCTCATTTACAAAGTGTCATAACAGACTCAGGACGGACAGGTTGTTGTGCTCACATATTCCCACTGTTGTTCGGTTACAGCTTTACAGTGTTAAATACACCTCCCTGCTTCTTTCCTCCTTTGCCAAACAGCTCAAAAAGACAAAATAAAAAAATATATATTTTGGAAATTATGTCTGTAGAGTCTAAAACCATTTTCAAATGTATGTCTATCAACATGTGCTCAATTCATTTGGCCAAAACCAAGAGAAATAAATCTACTACAAAACATGCAAATATACTGCTTTCAGCCAATAAACCATAAACAAATAAAAATAATACTGTATATATAACAAGTAAGATTAAGCTTTATTCAACCAAAGATGTAGTGTGTGCAGCTATCAAACTTCAAAAGTAAACATAATATTATATATTTTGTATCCCCATGTGAACTGACTGGAAGTGACAGGAACCTTTTGAGTCAGACAGACACCAATTAAAGAAGCTAAAACTTGTTTCATAATGTCTTCGGTCAATCTCTCTCACAGTTCATATGTTATTAGGTAATTTTCTATCAGTATATAAATCTGTATGCCTCTCTTATGATTGTCTATTGTTGTCAGTGTTTTCATCATTCTTTTTTGAAAACAGGTTTCTCTTGTAAATGAGTCCTCGAGGCTCAAAGCGATTAACCTGCCTAAATAAAGGTTGAATGAATATTGATAATTTATTTGAGAGTACTTTTGGCAACATGACAAACTTGACTGATGAACCTAAACATATGATTTATTCTTCAGTAAACTCAGGACATGTATTATTAGGTGTTAGTAGTCATTGCTCCAAACTGTTCTGGTCTGTTAATTTGTTTTGTTTTCAATTTTTGTTATACACTAGTCAGTTGCTGCTTCACGGTTCATTTTTCGCGGATTCGCTTCATTGTGGTTTTTCCAAATAAGATTGGACACGTCACACAATTGGCTGATTGATGAAAGAGTTGCACGATCAACATGGAATTTTATTTTAAATAAATAAATAAATATTTTGCACCTGCTGCACCTGTTTGCAGCCCACAGCTGCAGGAGAAGCTTCCTCCTGTGGCGTGTCATGTGTCCACTTTGCAGCGAAGAAGTGGGTGTGGCCGAGAGCACTGGCAGATGACAGAGAGCAGCCGGAGGCAGAGAGAACAGATCATGACATGCTGTGATATTTTAGAGTGTTTAATAACTATAATAATAATAATAATAATAATAATGAATTCAATTTATAACGCACTTTTCATTAATGAAAATCTCAAAGTGCTAGTGTTTATACACATTGTTTATAATATTGCAAGAGTGTGGGAAGGGTTTAAAACACCAGTTGATATACACCCTCAAATGATGTGATATTTTTCCTCAAACAATTAAGATTTAAAAAGTGTGCTAAACCCAACTACAACCTTTGTGTGCTTTAAAACAAAAAAAGGGTAACTGTCCCAAAGTTCACAAAGATTACAGTTGTACCTATTTATTTTGTTTTATTTTACCTTTATTTTACCAGGTAAAATGTTTTGAGAACCACTTCTCTTTTACAAACATGACTTATTCTTTAGGTTTCATTAAGAAAATAGGTTTTCGTTAGTTACTCTCAAATATTTGTTCTTTTTGCAAACTTAAAAAACAGCAAAACTCGAATTTAACCCTGAACAGCTGTTTGTACAGCCAGTCCAGAGTCCAATGAAATGTACCAACGTTTTATATACGTACAGTTACTGTACCGAGCTAATTTCCAGATGACCGATTGTAACTGAAACCCACAAAAGGAAAGTGATTCTTTGTACTTTATTCCCTTTCGGCAACACACAGAGAAAGATTTGCCACGATAATCTACGGTGACTCATCTCCGAATGACCTTCTGCATGGACCGATTTGCAAAAACGCACCGTTTATTCTCACTGAATGAAGTGCTCGGACACCCCTCATTTGGACGTTCTCAGCTGTTTGCACAGTCCATGGCATCTCTCTCAGTGAATAAGTTCAATAATTTGACAGAAAAACCAAATAATCATACAGGAGTAATATTATCTACAGTATTTCACTCCACAGTGGCTGAGTCTCCCTGATGAATACTACAGAAATAGAGCAGGAAATGATCTTTCCAGACCGTAAATGGCCTGGTCATAGAGGAAATCAGGACAAAAGCAATTAGGCACTATAGATCACACTTATGCAGCTCTAGGAGGAGGCAACCAAGCACAGCAGAGGATGCTCAACCACTTTAATGAATGATGAATCCCACTTCCATTTGAAGGACTTAAAAAAATAGATCCATTTAGAGATCTAATGCATTGAGCAAATGTAATAGTAGAAGAATATACTTCAGTACTGAAGAACACAAGAGTTTTGCCATTTCTCTACTTTAATTCAACATGTAGACACATTTAGACAGATACTGCTTTAAAGGGATTCAGTATCAGAGTCAGAGTCAGAGAATCTTTATTGTCATTTGCACCGCATGTGGTACATGTGATGAAATGAGATTATGTACACAGGGTCCCAGTTACATTCAACAACAAAATGTAAGAGAAAAACAGTAATAACATCTAGGATTAACTAAGAAAAACATCAACTAGAAATACACCAACTAGAACATCAAGTATCAAGTTTAATAAGAGTCTAAATAAAATGGTTTTCAACAGGTATTAAGTTAGATAAATATATTAGAGCCCAGCTGATATATTGGCCTTACCGATATATCGGTAGGGCCGATAATTTAGGCCGATATATACATTTGGGGACCTATCAGTATCGGTGATAATGGTCCCATTATTGGCCAATTTAAACATAAATTTCACCCCTAAAATGCTGGGAACAAGCCCCAATTGTACAATGTATTCAGTAGAGGGCGAATGAAGACCATTTTCAAGTCATGGCTGTTCATTTTAAGTTTCACTTTCACTTTCAGCACAGACAAAGCAGGGAGCCCAAATGTATGAGCTGTTTTCTCCCTTATTTTCTTAAAGACCGTGTAAAGTGAAATTAAATGTGTGTTTTTAGTTTGTCACATGGCATAAATATGTATTAATCACCCATATAAATCTGACTGATTAAAAACATTGTTTTCCTTATAAAATTAAGTCTCAAAAATCATGAAAAAACATAATTTTCCCTTGGTCTGAAACTGTGGGGGCGTGTCAGCGCGTGGGCGTGGTTTCAGCGCAGTACTGCGGCCTGCAGCTGAGCTGTGTGTGGAGAGGCAGACAGGACAGCAGAGCCAGTAAACCTGCTCTGTTTTTATCTGAGTTCTGTCTGTAACAGCAGCTACTTTTTCCAAGAGTTACGCTGTTTTTGTAAATAGTTTTCTTGTGTGTTTTTAATCTGGAATGAAAAAAAAAAAAAGTTGTACCATGCGGGAATTGAACCCACAAGGTTTGGGACGGAAGGCAAACGCTTTATCCATTGACCTATCAGAGAGAGTCAGAGAGTCTTTATTGTCATTTGCACCGCATGTGGTACATGTGATGAAAACGAGATTATGTACACGGGGTCCCAGTTACATCCAACAACAAATGCAAGAGAAAAACAGTAATAACATCTAGAATTAACTAAGAAAAACATCAACTAGTAATACACTAAGCCTAATATAGTGGGAATAAACAGCAGCACGAACATGAGTTTGTATGAGCAGATGGTCACAGATGAACACAGATGAACACAGCAACAAGAAAACAGATCAGCATCAGCACAATGTGATATTTTGCAGTGTTTATTTTTTATTTTATTTTTATTTATTCATGAGTCTAACAGCCTCAGGGTAGAAGCTGTTCCTCAGTCTAGTGGTTCTACATTTGATGCTCCTCAACCTCCGTCCTGAGGGGAGTGGGGCAAAGAGTGAGTGTGCTGGGTGAGTGAGGTCTTTCATGATGCAGGTGGCTCTTTTCCTGCATCTGGAGGTGTAAATGTCTGTGATGGTGGGGAGACTGACTCCAACAGACTTCTGTGCAGCCTTCACCACTCTCTGTAGAGCTTTCCTCTCTTCAACTGTGCAGCCTCCATGCCACACGTTGATGCTGGAGCACAGGACGCTCTCCACTGCACACCTGTAGAACGAGGTGAGAACTGGGCTGCTCAGACCAGCACGTCTCAGCCGTCTGAGGAAGTAGAGTCTCTGATGACCTTTCTTGATCAGGCTGGTGGTGTTGTTGCTCCAGCTGAGGTTATCATTCATGTGTACACCCAAGTATTTGTAGCTGGAGACCACTTCCACTGCAGACCCACCTATTTTCAGTGGGGCGTGGGTGTGTTTGTTCCTTCTGAAGTCCACAATCATCTCCTTTGTCTTCTTCACATTCATGTGAAGATTATTCTCTTTGCACCAGCTCTCCAGGTGTTCCACCTCCTGTCTGTAGCTGGACTCATCATTGTTTGTGATGCATCCCACCACCGCTGTATCATCTGCAAACTTAACAATATGACAGCCTGGAAGTGTGGCTGTACAATCATATGTGAGCAGAGTGAACAGAAGGGGGCTCAGCACACATCCTTGAGGAGAGCCAGTGCTGAGGGTTATGGTGGAGGAGGAGAAGTTGTGGATCTTCACGGACTGTGGTCTGTCTGTTAAGAAGTCTAGTACCCAGTTACAAATAGAGGGGCTTAGTCCAAGTGTAGATAGTTTGTCTATCAGAGTTTGGGGGATCATGGTGTTGAAGGCAGATGTGAAGTCCACAAAGAGCAGACGCACGTATGAGTCTTTCTGATCCAGGTGGGTGAGAGCAGTGTGGACCACGGAAGAAATGGCGTCCTCTGTTGATCGGTTCTCACGGTATGCGTATTGATGAGGGTCCTCGTTGATGTTGACGGTTGCCTTGATGTGGGACATGACCAGTTTCTCAAAACATTTAGCGACTATCGGGGTGAGGGCCACCGGTCTATAGTCATTCAGACCAGTCACTGTCACTATCCAGGCATTACAGATACTCGATATAAAACCACGCGGTATAAAAACACGTTATGATTTGTACGGGTGCCCTGACCATTGCGACGTCCAGGGAAGATGCACGAACGAGGCATAATTGATTAGCTAGCTAACAATGAACAAAATATCTATGCTATTGCTATCAGAGTCAGAGTCAGAGTCAGAGAGTCAGAGAGAATTTATTGTCATTTGCACCGCATGTAGTACATGTGTTGAAAACGAGATTATGTACACAGGGTCCCAGTTACATCCAACAACAAATGCAAGAGAAATACAATAATAACATCTAGGATTAACTAAGAGAGACATCACATCAGCTAGTAATACACTAAGCCCTAATGTAGTAGAAAAACATCATTATAAACAGCAGCACGAACATGAGCAGATGGTCACAGATGAACGCAGCAACAAGACCCAGTTACATCCAACAACAAATGCAAGAGAAAAACAGTAATAACATCTAGAATTAACTAAGAAAAACATCAACTAGTAATACACTAAGCTTAATATAGTGGGAATAAACAGCAGCACGAACATGAGTTTGTATGAGCAGATGGTCACAGATGAACACAGATGAACACAGCAACAAGAAAACAGATCAGCATCAGCACAATGTGATATTTTGCAGTGTTTATTTTTTATTTTATTTTTATTTATTCATGAGTCTAACAGCCTCAGGGTAGAAGCTGTTCCTCAGTCTAGTGGTTCTACATTTGATGCTCCTCAACCTCCGTCCTGAGGGGAGTGGGGCAAAGAGTGAGTGTGCTGGGTGAGTGAGGTCTTTCATGATGCAGGTGGCTCTTTTCCTGCATCTGGAGGTGTAAATGTCTGTGATGGTGGGGAGACTGACTCCAACAGACTTCTGTGCAGCCTTCACCACTCTCTGTAGAGCTTTCCTCTCTTCAACTGTGCAGCCTCCATGCCACACGTTGATGCTGGAGCACAGGACGCTCTCCACTGCACACCTGTAGAACGAGGTGAGAACTGGGCTGCTCAGACCAGCACGTCTCAGCCGTCTGAGGAAGTAGAGTCTCTGATGACCTTTCTTGATCAGGCTGGTGGTGTTGTTGCTCCAGCTGAGGTTATCATTCATGTGTACACCCAAGTATTTGTAGCTGGAGACCACTTCCACTGCAGACCCACCTATTTTCAGTGGGGCGTGGGTGTGTTTGTTCCTTCTGAAGTCCACAATCATCTCCTTTGTCTTCTTCACATTCATGTGAAGATTATTCTCTTTGCACCAGCTCTCCAGGTGTTCCACCTCCTGTCTGTAGCTGGACTCATCATTGTTTGTGATGCATCCCACCACCGCTGTATCATCTGCAAACTTAACAATATGACAGCCTGGAAGTGTGGCTGTACAATCATATGTGAGCAGAGTGAACAGAAGGGGGCTCAGCACACATCCTTGAGGAGAGCCAGTGCTGAGGGTTATGGTGGAGGAGGAGAAGTTGTGGATCTTCACGGACTGTGGTCTGTCTGTTAAGAAGTCTAGTACCCAGTTACAAATAGAGGGGCTTAGTCCAAGTGTAGATAGTTTGTCTATCAGAGTTTGGGGGATCATGGTGTTGAAGGCAGATGTGAAGTCCACAAAGAGCAGACGCACGTATGAGTCTTTCTGATCCAGGTGGGTGAGAGCAGTGTGGACCACGGAAGAAATGGCGTCCTCTGTTGATCGGTTCTCACGGTATGCGTATTGATGAGGGTCCTCGTTGATGTTGACGGTTGCCTTGATGTGGGACATGACCAGTTTCTCAAAACATTTAGCGACTATCGGGGTGAGGGCCACCGGTCTATAGTCATTCAGACCAGTCACTGTCACTATCCAGGCATTACAGATACTCGATATAAAACCACGCGGTATAAAAACACGTTATGATTTGTACGGGTGCCCTGACCATTGCGACGTCCAGGGAAGATGCACGAACGAGGCATAATTGATTAGCTAGCTAACAATGAACAAAATATCTATGCTATTGCTATCAGAGTCAGAGTCAGAGTCAGAGAGTCAGAGAGAATTTATTGTCATTTGCACCGCATGTAGTACATGTGTTGAAAACGAGATTATGTACACAGGGTCCCAGTTACATCCAACAACAAATGCAAGAGAAATACAATAATAACATCTAGGATTAACTAAGAGAGACATCACATCAGCTAGTAATACACTAAGCCCTAATGTAGTAGAAAAACATCATTATAAACAGCAGCACGAACATGAGCAGATGGTCACAGATGAACGCAGCAACAAGAAACAGATCAGTACAGTATATCTGATGCTATCTGCGATTCGCGAGTGAACAGCTCCACCGAGGCAAATTTATACGGCTGGAGCTGCAGGGGGTGGGGCTTTACTTAAGAAGACCGCGTGACGAAACGCGGTCACATTTAAAACACGCCTAAAAAATCCTGAAACAGAAATATCTTTATACACAGTTTGCTTTATAACTCCAAAATTAATTGAGCTACAATTTTGAGACTTTTTACTCATTTACAAGATTACAATTATGACATTTATGTTTATTGAAGAAAATGTTGAAATTCACTTTACACGGTCTTTAAGCACTTATTTTACTGGAGAAAATACATCAAAGATTGTTCTCTGGCAAGAGCACTCACTAACTCACATGCTGCACGTATATGACAAATATCAGATGTCTCACTCCAATTGGAATTCAAACCAAAAACATTTTAACTGATTTTAGCATGAATTTACTTCAACCGAGTATTAACTATGAACTTGTTTGTCGCCTCATTTATGTAACTTACTCACATCATGAACTTATTATGGTCTTTGAATAAAAGGCAGCAAAGTGGGACTAATTAAAGTGTGGATCTGATTGGCTTAGCTTCATGGTTGCTAACAGCTGGGCTAAATAAACAAGCCCTGCTCCACTCGCTGTTTACTTAGATCCTTGGGGTTGGACATAGTTCAAAAAAGTTCAGCCATATTAGTAATCAGCGGCTGAAAACACCTCCTGCTGTATCGATGATAACAACAATTTCAATATCAGACAGGCTCTAAAATATACCCGATAATGAACAATGTGTGATATATAACCATCCAATTTTAACCAAAAATAGCAGAAGTAGTGAGAAAAATGCCCAACTTTTAATTCAACAGCTTGCTCCGTCTCTCGTGTGATCTTATCAGTCTTTCACATCACTGCCCCACTCTTTCACAAGACCCTGCTTCATTCATTGGTAGTTAGTGGGTATTAAATGAACGGCTCTTTTAAAGGCCCCACTACTCCATTCCAATTAAATTCTAAGGCTTTAAAATGAAGAGGGGAATTTATTACATCACTGTTACTTTATTTCAATCTTTAACTCAAAATTATTTGCAACAGTGTAAACACATTAAATGCAGGATTTGAAAGTGAAAACTGAATAGGATTTTCAGAAATGAAAACAAAAATCTGCCGATCCAGTGTTAATTTGTGAACGAATTAAAGGGATTGTGACATGATTTTGTAAATTTGAATATTTGTCAGAACATATATATCTTATATCATTGAGCTCTGGTCGTTTTTGCATAATAAATTATAAATATATTAAAATTTCATTCCAATTTATGGTAATTTTTTACCATGAATTATCTGGGACACGCCCCGTGAATTTATGCAAATCTTCATGTGACGTACACGTGGGCACTGGGCATAAGGCGGAGCCTGGCTTGCCCCTTTGTTTGGTGAAAGATCGACTCTTTTTTTTTTTGGTGTAACTTGAAAAATGCTGTCACGTTGTCGCGCATTTGGGTGTTCTAATATCAGCAGTGAACAAGTGAGCCTTCACAAATTCCCAAAAGATGAGAAACTTTGCCTAGAATGGAAGTACAGAGATCTTGTGACCGATGGGTTCCTACTGAGAGTCCTATGTCTGCAGCGACCATCTTACTGCCTATCAGGTACGAGCTGTTGTTTGTTTTTATTTGGGGAGAGTCTATTAATGAGAGTTTTGGATGATTTACTGTTTAAAAATGATATATGTCAGACGTGAGGTCTATCTGCCGACATCTGCTTGCTAACAGACATTAGCATAGCTACCGAGTCAACACGGGGTGCTATTTAGGTATTTTTAAATTATGTCGGCGCAATCAGGTACGATCTGTTGTTTGTTTTTAATAGAGGAGAGTCATTTAATGAGGGTTTTGGATGATTTACTGTTTAAAAATGATATATGTCAGACGTGAGGTCTATCAGCCGACATCTGCTTGCTAACAGACATTAGCATAGCTACCGAGTCAACACGGGGTGCTATTTAGGTATTTTTAAATTATGTCGGCGCAATCAGGTACGATCTGTTGTTTGTTTTTAATAGAGGAGAGTCATTTAATGAGGGTTTTGGATGATTTACTGTTTAAAAATGATATATGTCAGACGTGAGGTCTATCAGCCGACATCTGCTTGCTAACAGACATTAGCATAGCTACCGAGTCAACACGGGGTGCTATTTAGGTATTTTTAAATTATGTCGGCGCAATCAGGTACGATCTGTTGTTTGTTTTTAATAGAGGAGAGTCATTTAATGAGGGTTTTGGATGATTTACTGTTTAAAAATGATATATGTCAGACGTGAGGTCTATCAGCCGACATCTGCTTGCTAACAGACATTAGCATAGCTACCGAGTCAACACGGGGTGCTATTTAGGTATTTTTAAATTATGTCGGCGCAATCAGGTACGATCTGTTGTTTGTTTTTAATAGAGGAGAGTCATTTAATGAGGGTTTTGGATGATTTACTGTTTAAAAATGATATATGTCAGACGTGAGGTCTATCAGCCGACATCTGCTTGCTAACAGACATTAGCATAGCTACCGAGTCAACACGGGGTGCTATTTAGGTATTTTTAAATTATGTCGGCGCAATCAGGTACGATCTGTTGTTTGTTTTTAATAGAGGAGAGTCATTTAATGAGGGTTTTGGATGATTTACTGTTTAAAAATGATATATGTCAGACGTGAGGTCTATCAGCCGACATCTGCTTGCTAACAGACATTAGCATAGCTACCGAGTCAACACGGGGTGCTATTTAGGTATTTTTAAATTATGTCGGCGCAATCAGGTACGATCTGTTGTTTGTTTTTATTAGGGGAGAGTCTATTAATGAGGGTTTTGGATGATTTACTGTCTTAAAATGATAGATCTCAAACGCAATCGGACGTGCTCAAAGCCACGAGGCTCCCTGCACGTTTTTTTTAAAGCTGAATCGTAAAAGTTAATAAGTTTTCCATTAATAGAGTATACAATAAAATGATTTGAGCAAGATTAAAACTTCTACTACTTATATTGACCTTCCAAAACTGAAGACAAATTGCTTAGATCAATACTAGAAATGCTGCACTCGTCTGAGTCGACATGCTCCGCCATTATTAATTACATGCGCGTTGAGCAGCGGCTCCCCACGTGTACGTCAAATGACGGTTTTGCGGAATGCACGGAATTTTAGGGGCGTGTCCCAGAGAAATGACTATCATAACTTGGAATGAAATTTTAATATATTTATAATTTATTATGCAAAAACGACCAGAGCTCAATGATATAAGATATATATGTTCTGACAAATATTCAAATTTACAAAATCATGTCACAATCCCTTTAAACACAGATCATTGATGGTTTAGTTGTAGAAAAGGCTTGGTGAAACTCCAAGACTGGCAGAACTCTAAATAGCTCAAAGTCCCACATTTTGCCACCCTGCTCCAGAACTGCCAGCCAACACGAGTGCTATTTCTGGCTGATGCACCACAGCTAAACTTTAATCCCGTCTGATTTTTAAAATCCAGACCCATGCAGCTTGTCTGAATTCCTGAGAAGGTTATCGCATGATCACTAATGAATGATGACAAACGCCACAATGACACTTCATCTGAGAAAAGAGGCGGCTGATTGATTTAAAAAGACAGGGTTGTCATCTAGAAGTTAATATGCAGTTAACGCCTCTTGCTTATCAAAAGAATCGTTGATGATTTAGTATCTGAGCCAAACATTTAATATATATTCTAAGCACAAAACGGCTAAAAACCCTTCAGAATAACTTCTCTCTATAAAAGTTTTAATTTTTTTTTCTTATGGCCTATTTGATCTTTGGTTAGGAGGTTTTAAATCAGAAAACGAGATCAAGAATTTACATAATCCAATGTTATTTATCTTCAACAAAATAGATCCAAAAGAAAGAAAAAATCAATGCTTTGACAACAGTTTACCGTACCTGCCGCCATACACGTTGCTTTGCCGTATAATTCACATACATTATGCGTCACCGCTGATTCATGACATTTGTTATGAATCACCGATGGCAACCTGGAAATGTGGGCCAGTGTTGTGCCAAAAATCAAATTGTTACCAAATGGCGGCCGCAGGAACGTGCACGGGAGGACTTTAACAAGAATTTAACAAGATTAATACTTAAAAACAATTATTTGTTTGTTCGAAATTATAGCAAAGGTGCGTCTCAGTTGAACTTTTCCTTAATAAATGCACTTTGACGGTCAAATCCGCTGCATTTCAAAAGCCAATTTGTGGAAGCGGGTGCGCACAGAGGGATGACTCACTGTGCGTTTATTCGAAATTTAACAAGATAACCACCTAAAAACAATTATCTATTTGCTCAAAATCATAGTCAAGGTGTGTCTCAGTTGAACTTTTCCTTAATATATGCACTTTAATGGTCAAATTAGCTGCACTTCGCCTGGGCGGCGAGGCAAAATGCAGCTGATTTGATGTTTGCTCCAGGAGTTCCGGAACGAGACGAAGGTGGCTTTCGTATGGCAAGACAAGTGTCTCATTAATAGCCACTTTGACCTATTAATGAGACACTTGGCTTGCCATATTAGTCGAGGGACCTCTAACTGCTGAAAATTGTAGTTTTCCAGATTTGCCATATCAGAATGAATGAACTCGTCAGATCTCAGCCAAAAATTGTTTTTTTTCTTCTTTTTTTTCCATTATAGATGGCCTCCCTTCTCACCTTACAGCCATCCTCTCATACCGATATGATTTTTTTTTTCTTTTTTTTTAATAGAGAGAAAGGAAAGAGTAGAAAGTAAGACAACAAAACACAGCAATTATCCACAAAAAGAGCACAAGGCAAACACACCCAACCTCTGTCCGCAATCCTGCAAAGCACATGACAGAACACAGCAACGAAACACACATTCATAAAGACTAATAATATTCATGACCTTGCAGTAGATTTCCATAAATAAACATACCCATACCTACAAATATAAATACAGTATACATACATATACATTCATATCACATATCCATCTATATATCTGCATATGATATCTACATATACATCCCTGCATCCATTTGTGTGTGGCTGTGAGCATGCATAAGTGAATAAGGTTCCTCCAATAGAACATTCAGCAACGACCGTGAAGCATCAGAGATCCGCCCCCCCAAGGCCCGAGGCAGACGAAGGGGCAATCAAAGCCTAAGACCCCAAGAAGGACCCCGAGCCCAGAGTCCCCAGGGTCACCCAAAAAAAGGTGACCCAAAAATTAGGTTATAAATGGGGGGGGGAGGGGGAACAAATATGTCGCTTGGCTGTATAAGTCGCAGACATGGTAATTTATGCTAAAAACTGTGACTTATACATCAAAAAGTACGGTAGTTACTTGTTTTAGGTGAATGAAGTGCAACGTTGTGTGGTCTGCAGAGGCTACTGACCATTGCTAACAGAATGGATTTTAAATTGTCGCCAAAATTTGAACTCAATAATGATACAAACTAGGGGTGGGCGATATATCGAATATACTCGATGTATCGCGATATTTTAAATGTACGATGGTTAAAAGGGCTATATCGTGTATATCGAGGATCCTCCTGTTGTCGCGCGGGCTCCCACTCGCCCCCCTCCTTCCTGCAGGCTGCAGGAGGACGGAGCTTCGGAGACTTTCAGCACAACATGTAAACACGGCAGATATGAAGAGCGCTGCCAGCTGCTTAGGGGGAAAAACAATGTTCTGAGCTAGTTTGGATTAAATTGTCAGATGAGGGCATAAAAAATGTTGCGGCTAACAAGATGGCTAACGCGTTAGCCGTCTTCTTCCACAGCTGAGACTGACCGTGTCTTTAGCGATACAGCTGATTTAATAATGTCTCCACCTCTCTGTTCACGTTTCTGAGTGGAGGCTGTCGTGTTTTTACACAAGGATTCAATGCGACACTTTGTAGAGCAACTTCAGAGAACGTCTTCGTGAACCCGGAAACAACCCCTGACCCTTTCACAATAAAACCGGATACAGTACACAGAGGCTCACATTTACTGCAGTACACAATACCTGTGATAAATCTGTTCTTGTTCAGAGGTTTTGCAGACATTGCCTGAACTTGGCACAGTTTGAAACTTGTGCACATTTTGTGGTTTGTTGTTAAAAATTACCAACACATGCAAATAGTTGAGAGTTGTTACCTGTGACTGTTCTGGGTCAGTAAATTTTATGGCCACTGTTTACACTTTTGTTTTTGTATTTTAAAGGCCTTAAATGTTTTGATTTAACATTTTTTTAATGTTAAAAGCACAAGAGCACCTTTTTAAGTTTAAATTATTTATTCTTCCTTTTTGCTTGAAGTACTTTTTATTTATGTGTGCAATTGATGGTTAAAATAAAATATTTAAGTTTGTTCAAATTTAGTGTTGACATTTTTTAATCAATTTTGAATCATTTTTTCATTGATTTTGGAGATATCGCGATATATATCGTGTATCGTGATATAGCCAAAAAATATCGCAATATAATATTTTCCTCATATCGCCCAGCCCTAATACAAACTGGATATCAAACTGAAATTAACATCTAACCACTACCTTTCTTAGAAAAGAAAAATATATATAAACAAGTTGCTAACTTTTAGGGCCTCATAATTCTCAGTGTACCGGTATTTATTTACTATCCATCCATCCCTCCATCCATCATCTTTTACCCGCTTCTTCCTTTTTGGGTTGTGGGGGTCATTGGTGCCCATATCCAGCTATCACTGTGCAAGAGGTGGGGTACACCATGGACTAGTGCTGTGCGATATGACGATATATATCGTGGGAACGATAGAAACGTGTCTATCGTGCTACTTTCCTTCTATCGTCTCTATCGTGATAAATAAGAATAAAAAAATAACTGTCGCAAAGAAGCTTCATATTGTGGTTTTGCGAGATGACGGCGCTGCTTTATGTTTGACGCACGCGCGGGTTTGCGACACATGCTTTACGTTGTTAAACTCGAGAGCAACAGAGCATGACGCCGGTGTCACAACAAGGAGAAAACAGCTGCGCAGGCAGCCCGAGGAAGAACTTTTACCAAAAAGAGGGGGAAGCTCACCTTGTTAGCTTCCATTATTTCGCTCCGCTGAAACTCGGAGACAAAATGGGTCCAGAGGACACGAACCCAGAGTCCAACCGAGTCCGAACTCGGGTCCAGTTAACCAATACAAAACAGACCAGAGACACAACAGAACCGCAATCAAACGCAACGTTTTCTCTTTTCTGTTTCTTGCTTTGTTTACTCCAGCTTCCAGAGCGGATTTCTTCTTCGTGGGTTTTATTAGCAGCCGTTGTTTTACCGCCACCTGCAGGAAAAATTTGGACCAAAGTAGAAACTCTTTTTCTACTTTGGTCCAAATTTCCTTGTTCTTTTTGTTCACATTCTTATAATTGTAACTGTATCTGTAGTAAAATAATAATAAAAATAATAATAATAAAAAAAAAACTTTGGTCCAAATTTTTCCTGTACACACACACACACACACATCGTGTTGTATATATTGTGATATATATCGTTATCGTGATATAAAAAAGTCTATATTGTGATATATGATTTTCTCCATATCGCCCAGCACTACCATGGACAGGTCTCAAGTCCATTGCAAGGACATATAGACAAACAACCATTCACTCTGGTAACTAGCGGTAAATTGTCCTTAGGTGTGACTGACAATTTGCCTAACATACAACGGAGAACATGCAAACTCCACCCGAAAAGGTCCCCGGCTGGGATTTGAACTGGCAACCTTCTCGCTGAGGCCACAGCTCTACCAACTGAGCCACCGTGCCACCTTCCATAAACCACTCCTACTCTATTTCAAAGCTCAAGCTTCAGATTTCCGCAATGGTCAACATGTACACATCTAAGAGTGAAAAGACAAACCCACCCAGTCTACAATGAACAATCTCTCATTATACCTTTAAGCATCTGTTAGGCTTTTTTGGACCCATAATCATAAGAATACATTAAATATTTTAGAGAAATATTGCTCTCTTCTTACACATGAATTCTCAAATTCAAAAACTTAGTTTGCAGTTAAAAGAAGGCATTTTCACATGACTGCAGATGCATTCATTTTGCCTGTTCTCTGTGCTGAGTTTAGCTAGTGAGGATCTGAGTTTGTTAAAAATAGTACTTGAGCAACTTGTTGGGCACAAAAACACTTTTGCAGTGAGTGTAGCGCTCATTTCTCCTGAACTGTTTACATGTAGGTACCTTGTGCCACATTTACAGTTTGATACTTGTCATCAGCCAGGAAAGAAACCAAATAAAACGCTATAATATCTGCAGAGAAAAGTAGCAGCAGTGTATTCTGTGATAATGCTGGGAGTCTGTATTGCATCCAGACCAGAAAATAAGCTTAACTTTTTAATTACCCTGTAGAGTTTTGTTTTCCCTATAAACAGAGCCCATATCTTGTTTATCTTATTAATGTAAAAATGTAATGGCTAATCTGCACATGAAACAATCCCCCTGATCTACAGGTGGTGGTGCATGTGCCAGTAAATCCAAATGTGCCCAGAAGAGAAATCTACCTTGAATGAGCACGATCAAGAAAATATCCAATGTGCAACATTTTAAACCTTGATAACTTAATATTACCTAGTTCATCAAGCTTTTAATGTTTAAAACATATTAAATAATCGTAATAGCTTTAAATCCAGTAATTAATTTTGAGCTGAAAATTGAAGTATAAAAAAATTATTCCTTAAACAGTATACTGTACTAGAGTCAAAAAAGGAGAAATATAGCACAATACTAGTTGAGAAATTTCCCATTTGTGCCCAAACTTATCATAATATCATCCTGGACTTCATGTCTGAACAGATGGTAAATACTGTATCCACATCTTTAGCTGCTTTGCCATTGATAAATGTGACTCCAATTGCTTCTCATCTTATTGGCTCTTGTCAGATGTAGGTGATTTACCACTGCGACTTGTTTCCCTGCTCTGTGGGCGGTATCGCCATTGCAAAGTTGGCAGTATTGTAACAGGTCTTTTTGTGTGACGCGCTGCTAAATCCTAACATCAACTGACAAAGTTAGAAAGGTCTGGACCTCATGATTGGTCCATGGCAAACTTTCTAGAGCTTCCATACCAGAAACTAGAAAAACACACACTATCAGAGAGGAACCGGCGGTTCAGATGTAGTTTGCAGTTACTGCTGGATGGGTCATCCAGTGACACAGCTCCACTGGCCCATCAATGGCTGCTGTCTGCTTTTGTCAAAATTGTCACCTTGTAGAAGTTTGCTTGGAACCACAAATAAGATGGCCCCATAAACTGAGTGGGGGTGGGTATCGGCAATGGGCAGGCCTGTCAATCCCTGATCTGTTACGGAAGCACGATCCGTAGTGTACTGCCGGGTCATCATCATTGGTTAAGATGATATGAGACGCATTAGACCTGACCCCCAGCCTGAGCTGAATGAGAAAAACCCTGCAAGATACAGAATTAATTATTTCCATGGTGAAACAGTGCCACTCAGTGGTGAAGCTGCATATAATTTTAACCATGACGTAATCGGAGTGGCATAAATTTTCAACATGAAAATCGGCGGAGATAGAACACATAATTTTCTAATTAAATTAAGGCAGTTCTTATTCCTAAACGGAATTATACTAGTACATTTTCCTTACTCTATCATATTCAACTGCGATCCATGTGACTCTGAAGTATTCCTTTAAGCGCATGTGCAAATGAGCTACACTACGGACCGTGCTTCCGTAACAGATCGGGGAATGACAAGGCCCTTAACTGGTGCGGCGTGGTGAGAAACTGATGAGAGTTGAGACTGTGGAAAAGCGCCATTTGTTTACAATTGTGATTTTATACCCTGGCCAAGCTCAGAAAAGAAAAATAATATGGTAAATGAGGCACAAGTTAACTAAATAAAATTAATCCCTTCATTCAATTAACAGAAGGACTGCAGGCTCTCCTGCCATTCCACCATTAATTATCTGGTCGTAGGGGAAGATTAGCGGAAAGAAACCCATCAGACAGAGACCACTGAGTTGACCTTGTTAATAACCAAAACAGCACAAACAAATAAAGTTCCATAGATCATGTAACAGGATAGCCCCAGCTGCTATGATTTGCCTGAGCCGGGCCCCTCTCCATTGAGCCTTCCATGTTCTCTTCATTCATCCCATGTGACTGCCCATCCATCACACATAAAACAGACAAACTGGGTACAGTATTATAACTAATATTCAAAGTGATGAGTGTAAATTAAAAACAAAACTGGATGGCAAAGACTAACAATTTAAAATGTGAAGTCTGTAGCACATGATTTACATTTGCTCAGAGATGTTTACTAATTATGGACCGAGACCCCTAGATGCTTAGCATGTTCTTCACTTTGCTTCAGTCATACGCATAGAAAAAACTTAAGTTACACCAAAACAAAAAGAACAGCAATGACTACCAACATATTTTTCTCATAGAAACAACTCGATTAACACAGAGTGCTGTGAGTCATTACAAAAATCAACCATTTGACAAATCAATTGTCAATTTTAACCTCCATGCAATTATTCTGAAAGCACAAAAAAGGCACAGTCAATAGATGCAGAGGAGACTTATGGTAAGCTTCCACATGTTCAATAAGACCGTAACGATTTACAAGTCACATAGTATTCACTAACAACTTGCAGCAAACTTGCCCATTTTAGGCCAACACTGACATTTACCGTATTCGCTGGTGTATAATACGCTCTTTTATTGCTCATTTGAATATCCTGCATATTATACACCGAAGCGTGTTATCTATGGATTTTTTCCNGCCAACACTGACATTTACCGTATTCGCTGGTGTATAATACGCTCTTTTATTGCTCATTTGAATATCCTGCGTATTATACACCGAAGCGTGTTATCTATGGATTTTTTCCCATATTTTTAGACCCATTTTTGGCTCTGATTCGCTGTTTTTCAGTTTGGCCTAAAAATGGTGCAGTACCAGTTTCGGCCGCTATGGGCGCTAATGCGCCCTGTAGTCTGTTTACCGGTACCTGCAGACTGTACCAAAAATGGTGCAGTACCAGTTTCGGCCGCTATGGTCGCTATGGGCAGCAGCAGAGAGCGAAAAGGAAGAGGGGCCACTTCCAGAAGTTTCCAGCTTATGTGTCCGAAAAAAGCCTCCTCTGGTTGGACTGACTCAGTTGCTGCCCGCTCCCTGCTGTGGATGTACCGGTAGCTGCAATTAGCTTTGAGGTTCGCAGTTTTTGTTTGCAAGATACCACTCATAAACCACACCACAGATTTTTAAATCCAGCTTATTTCACATTTGGTTAAGCTCAGGAGCCCGTCTGCTATAAAGTCAGGTAAGAAATATTTTTTAAGCGTTTATTTAGCTAAATGTAAAGAAATAAATCGGCAAACTATTTTTTAAAATCCAGCTCAGACCAGCTGATTTTACATTTAGTTAAGCTTAGTAGAAATATAAGAAATATATATTTTTTAGGTGTTTCTGTACGGTAGTTTTATTTTAATTAAATGATGCGCAGCAAACCATTTCTGTCTGTCTGGGTGCGCGCATCGTGTTGTTTACGTTCAAAATTAAGCTCATTTGTAATCATTTAATAACAAAAATTAAACCGAGACATGTTAACATATATATTCAGCTAACAAATAATTTTTTTTTAAGTGTTTCTGTATGGTAGTTTAACTTTAATTCAATTCAGCTCTCGCTCCAAACCGGGCCTGTGGGCCTGTTGTGTGTGCGCACATCGTGTTGTTTACATTTTAAATTCAGCTGTTTTGTAATAATTTATTAACAAAAATTAAACAGAGACACGTTAACATATATATTCAGCTGACAAATATATTTTTAGGCGTTTCTGTAGTAAAATTTTAATGAAATTCAGGTCGCGCTGCACACTGGACCGCATTTCCGGGTTGTCTCAGCGGTGTGGTGACGCATAACGTCAGCGGTGGATGACGCGTTACGTCGGCGTCGGGGAGGGTTTGGCGCCATCTAGTGGCCATAAAAAGACTGCAACGGCTGCGCGTATTAAACACCGAAGCGTATAATGTACATTTTTTTCTGACTTATTCCCAAAAATTGGACAAAGCGTATTAAACACCGGTGCGTATTATACACCGGTGAATACGGTAAGTGTTTATAAATTAAACTGAAGACTTGTGACTTTAGCTCAAGTGTTTCAAATGACGGCAACAACATAAAAAGAAAAAAAAAAAATACATGTGACTAAGTGACTACATACCATAACACTTTTGTAACAAAGAAGTAAATTAAGGGCCTATTGAGATAATTTAAAGACCGTGTAAAGTGAATTTCAACATTTTCTTCAATAAACATTATAAATGTCATAATTGTAATCTTGTAAATGAGTAAAAAGTCTCAAAATTGTAGCTCAATTAATTTTGGAGTTATAGAGCAAACTGTGTATAAACATATTTCTATTTCAGGATTTTTTAGGCGTGTTTTAAATGTGACCGCGTTTCGTCACGCGGTCCTCATTAGTATAGCCCCACCCCCTGCAGCTCCAGCCGTATAAATTCGCCTCGGTGGAGCCGTTCACTCGCGAATCGCAGATAGCATCAGATAGCAATAGCATAGATATTTTGTTCATTGTTAGCTAGCTAATCAATTATGCCTCGTTCGTGCATCTTCCCTGGATGTCGCAATGGTCAGGGCACCCGTACAAATCATAACATGTTTTTATACCGCGTGGTTTTATACCGAGTATCTGTAATGCCTGGATAGGTCAATGGATAAAGCGCTTGCCTTCCGTCCCAAACCCCACGGGTTCAAATCCCGCATGGTACAACTCTTTTTTTTAATTTTTTTTTATTCATTCCAGATTAAAAACACACAAGAAAACTATTTACAAAAACAGCGTAACTCTTGGAAAAAGTAGCTGCTGTTACAGACAGAACTCGGATAAAAACAGAGCAGGTTTACTGGATCTCTGCTGCCTGCCTCTCCACACAGTCAGCTCAGGGCAGGGGCTGGACACGAGCGCAGCTGCGCTGAAACCGCGCCCACGCACTGACACGCCCCTAGCGTTCCAGGGCAAGGCAAAATCATGTTTTTTCATGATTTTTGAGACTTAATTTTATAAGGTAAACAATGTTTTTAATCAGTCAGATTTAAATGGGTGATTAATAACACATATTTATGCCATGTGACAAACTAAAAACACACATTTAATTTCACTTTACACGGTCTTTAATGTTGAGAAATGACAGATGTAGTTTTGCCAAACCAAGAAATTAACATTAAGTGTGATCTCACCTAATATTGCTAGATCTCATGATTTATTAGCAAGAGTATGAGTTGTGAATGACTCAGCTACAACATCAAATTTTGGCTCAATATCTGTAAAATTCACTGAGTTATAGCCATTTGTGTGTTTTCTAAGGCCAGTTGGCTGAGGCGTCCATTTTGAATTGCCATCAGTGTTCATACTCAATAATCCAGGTAAAAATACCAACAATGCGCAGGTCATCTGGACGCTTTCTTATTTTTTATTTTTGTTGAGAGAAGTTTCTTCATCCTTCATCCAAAGGACTTCATCAGTCAGAGGAGCCACAAACAAACACAGTCCCACAAGCAACACACTCCTATAGTGGACCAACCAGTTTGCTGGTGATAAGATGGTTTCTGGGTTCACTATGCGAGTGTGCTACTTGTGGGACACAGTTTGTTTGTAGCTCCTAAGATTGATGAAGTCCTTTGGATAAAGGACGAAACGTCTCAACAACAACAACAAAATAAACCATCCAGATGACCTGACTGAACATGAGGTGACTGCAAAAAGAAATTGGTTATATCAAATGATTACTTCTTAAAAGTTCCATTAAAATTTGTCTTGTGATTCTTAAGATATTTTGCTAACAGCATGACGAATCGGTCATATTTAAATGTCTTTCTTGGAGATCACTCTCAGCTATGACAACACCAAAGTTTAGGCCAATATCTGTAAAAGTGGCGTGTCTTATACAGTAGTCATCTTTTTTTTTATGTTGTCATCTGGACATCTTAAATCAAATTGATTTGAAAAGTTAACAAGTTGTAGGTGTTCATCCAGTGATTACATTCTGGGAAGTTCATCAAAATCCCTCCAGTGGTCCACAAGATATTTCACCAACAGACAAAACATGGTTGACATCAACGGGCAATGCCAAATTTTAAAGCAAATATGGAATGTGTAGTGCTTTGAGTACATAATAAGAATCTTTATTTGTATAGCACCTTCCTACAATGCCTTGCATTGACCAAGGTGCTTACATGTACATGACCAAGGTACATGTCGGGGAGGACACTCAGCTACTCCACAGCTCTACTGCAGATACTATCAAGGTTGAAATGTTTAAATGAGGACAGAGATTTGATTTTCTTCCAATTGAAATGCTTGAAACAGACACAGGTCATTCCATTGGATCAATTCAACAACAGGTTCAAACTAGACTCAAGTTTAACATTCTTCTTTGAAAAAATGGAAGAGGCATCAAGTAGTGCAGTACTGTTGTACTTTAATTTGACTTGTTAAATTAAAATTACAGTCAAGTGGAAAATAGGGCGGCATGATGGCGCAGTTGGAAGAGCTGTTGCCTCTCAGCAAGAAGGTTGCCGGGATCAAATCCCGGCCGGGGACCATTCTGGGTAGAGTTTTCATGTTCTCTCCGTGCATGTGTGGGTTTTCTCCAGGTACTCCAGTTTCCTCCCACAGATCAAAAACATGCATATTAGTCTGATTGGTGACTCTAAACTGTCCCTAGGTGTGAGTGAGAGTGTGAATGGTTGTTTGTCTCGTTTGTCTTCATGTGTCCCTGTGATGAACTGGAGACCTGTCCAGGACATCCCCCTCCTCTTGCACAATGACTGCTGGATATGGGCACCAGTGACCCCCGCGACCCGAAAAGGAAGAAGTGGTAAAGAGGATGGATGGATGGATGGATGGAGTTGATAATAAATTAAAAAAAATGCAATCTGGCTCTTTTAAATTTGACCTCTAAACCGATGTTAAAACAAATGGATAGTCTGGTTTTGTATGAGTTCAAAGCCATAGAATATTGTAATTAACCTTGATGATTCTTCTACTAATAAAGTTTAAATTAAAGAATCACCTCTTGACTACAGAAAAACACAGTCCAGCATTAAAGCTGCACTATGCAGTTTTTGTAGAACGCAGCACTTAGGAAAATTTTGAACGGGGAAAGCATTCTGGTCCCTCCCCACTCAGAGCCATATATGGCTCTGCTCCCTCTTGCTCTCGCTGCAGTTTCTGAATGCTCCGCCTCCACTACATGTCCTGTCTCAACCGCTGCGAAGTTCTGTGATTATATGTTAATAAAACGTTCTAAAAAATAAAATAAAAACATGGAGCGCTGGTCCAGCACACCAGAACACCATGAAATCTGCTGAGCCTCGCGGAGCCACGTTGAACCCGAGTTTAATTCGCTCGTGACAAATTCATCCATTTCCTCATCATTTCAGTCATGGATCAGTGGAGGAGGAAGCGATCACTTGACTTTTGGCAAAAAAACAAAAGAAAAGTCCAGATCAGGGATGAAGAAGGGGAATTTAATACATTTGTGTCACATACAAAACAGTTTTGCATCGCTTTGCAATACTTTGAACGAGAACCTGCGCGGCCGCGGGGGCTGGGACAGGGGGGGTGGGGCGTGGGTTAGGAGCGTGAGAAGTGAGAAGCTCTGTTTTTATTGGCTGGTTAACGGCGGGTCACTGTGGCTTTTTAGAAATGCTTATTTACCACCTGGAGAAGCAAGGGGACTATAGTTTTTTTCAGAGATTACTTTGTCTAACATCAGTCTGTCAGGAGATAGTGACAGAGTGAAGAAATATGTTAAAAATATATTTTTAGAAAACTTACAGACTGCACTACAGAAACTGCAGACTGCAGCTTTAACAAGAGAGTCATTACCCTTATTAGGCCAACTCTTATATCATTAAAAAACAAATAAAAAAAAAAGAGCAGGGCACATAGAGGCTATAGGTTGTGGTAGCTCAGCGGTTAGTGCTGGGTCTTTTATTCCTGAGACTGCAGGCTTGAGCTCAGGTTGTGTCAGGAAGGGCATCAGCATAAAACAATTGCCACATCTTTCATGAGAGTTCACGGTCTGTGGCAATCTGTGTACAAAGGAGAAGCCGGAAGAATTTTTTTAAAATAAAATTAGAAGCTGCTTAATAAAATCGCCACAGACAAAATATTTTGCCTCAACACTAAGCTACAGTAAATTACAACAGAATAAGATGGCCACATTTTGCTATTAAAATTCCCTAATCTGTGGGAAATTATTGATGTATTTAAAGACAACTTTGATTAAAAACAGGTAAGTCATTCTGCTGAGGAACTGGTTAGACATACATTTTGTTTTGACAGTTTTAATTATGAACATGTGATCACATCAAAAGGGCTCGAGACTAATTTGGACAGAGCAGGGTAATGAAACCACGCTAACATCTGCCAGTGATAGTGAGTGATTCAACTTTTGTTGATGATTTCTACGAGTCTTCAACAAACTAAAAATTCCCCAGCGGCCTTCAGCAGAGAAATTTATCATTCCACTGTTGGCCAGTTTTTCCTGCCTCTGCAGTTCAGGCTACACCCAAACACATGCTGTTGATTTATCGGCACGACACACTGGACATTTCAAGATGCAATTTATCAATGTGCTTCAACAAAGACACATTGACAAACTGCACAAACAGTAAATAATCTCCATGCAGACAGACATGGAGGTTAAATTATACTCCATTGTAAATATGGATTCATGTCTATTTATGAGCTCATCATACACGCATTGTCTCAGTGTTTCCAGAAAAGACTTTGATGAGTTTTGATGACAACCATCATTCCACTTCTGCCTACAATACCTCAGAGAAAGGTTAACATTATGGTTCATATAATCCAGGTGGGTATATTAAGCTCAGAAAATGCCATGGGACCTTTGGTTGGTCAGTTAGCAGTCCTAAAGTTGAGCTGCACTCAGCCTTACTGAGATACCTCTGGAGCTCAGTCCAATTTACTCCTAAGGGCTGCTTCGGTCCAGAGACCACACTAACAAGCTAAAGCTCAACACTCCTAAGCATTCGGGTTTTCACTAGAGGCCAGAAAAATGCACATTGTGGGTGCAGCCCTCAACTTGGACACAATAATTAATCTTCATATCGATCCACCTCTCTGACTGCAGTTGGGACAAGCACTGAAAGCATAACTGAGAACCTGCAGTGTGTTTCAGCTCGCCGAGGGAAAGGCTGTGAAAACCCTCTCCTTGGCTATTCCTGCCACCCAGTCTCACGAGCATACACATCCTTTATCATCAACCTCCTTGTTACACAGGGTTGTATTCGTCAACATGGGGGGCAACAACCAAACAAATGGACTGAGAATCTTCACCAGCAAACCAAACAAATAGTAAAGTGTAAAAAAAAAAGTGTTTTAAAAGGAGAAGGTTTCACATAAAGTGTAGAAAGGGTAAAAAGGGTAATCTAAAGGAAAACGGTTACAAGAACTCAAGGTCACATGAGTGAAAATGTCAATTTTGAGCAAAGAAAAAAGGCACATCAGAAAAAAAACATTTCACAGTATCTTATAGGGGGGAAAAATCTAGTATTGAATGTTTTTTTTAAATAAAAATTTTAAAAAAATAAAGGGAAGATGACGGGCTCCTCGAACATTCAGTAGGTTTTTGTTCGCACCAAGCCTCCAACAATGAACTGCCCAACAGCCTCTGAAATATGATCCATAAAGGCCAGAGCCACTATAAACCTGGAGCCTCGGCTGATTTGTGAATCCAATTATGGCCCTGTCTGTAATGGCTGTGTTCAGTTCCATAATGTTCAGTCAGCTGCTGTCAGCATATGTCCTTAAGGCTACTGCCTCCACGGTGAATGACGCTCAGATTCTAGTACTGATCATTTAAATGACCGTCTCTGTATACAGCCGTAAGACATAGGATGGACTACAGGTGACAGAGACCATGCTAGTTGATGTGGTTTTTGTGCTGAGGTAGAACTGTGGTGCCAATTTAAAAAAAAAAAAATTAAATTTTTTTTTAAACGGGCCAAAAAATATAACATACCCGGTAAACAAAATCCACGCAATTATTAAAAACTTGTAGCAAAATTTACATGTACCGGTAGCTGTCAACTAAAGCATGCGCTTGTTTACCTAAGGAAACAGCCGCTGCCGAAGTGAATTAAAATAGTAACCTCCATGGAAGAGCAGCTTGAAATCAAGAAGTCAAGATGATTTTGATGTGTTTATGCTCAGATTTGTTGAGTAAAGTATGCAGAAGGGTTTTCAAAACAATCTAAAGTGTAACAAACTTGAAAATGAGATATATTTCACTTGTTGACTTGTTGCTCACTTGTTTGTTCATATTTCACTTGCTGACTCATGTTCGGGCCGCTGCAGTTATGCTGTATTGTTTTGCATTATTAGTGTTTTGTGTCTATTGTTGCTTTTGCTGTTCAGTTAGCGTAGCATATATCTTAGCATATACAGTATCTTAGATCATTTATACAGTTTCTTCTTTACACTTTCTATTTTTTGCTATTGTTGGGTGTAATTGAGACCCTGTGTACATAATTTCATTCCACCTCATGTACCACATGTGATGAGAATGACAATAAAATGTACTTTACTTGTTTTGTTTCCCTCAAATACAAAACAGATCAATCAAAAATATTTTAGGTGCCCTTGAAAATTCTGTTCTTCAAACATTTTAAAATGAAATTTGTTGTTGATTCCTGTCATTTCATTGCAGGTTTGCTTTTACATTTCTACCTAAACGTCCAGTGTCCAGTTCCGCCATATTTGTTTACCTACACAGACTACAGCCGATCTAACGTAGGTCAATCACGTGACTCAAGCTTTCATTTTTGATGCATTCAGCAGATTGTTTTGTTCACAACAAGTGTGGACCTGCAATTCAGAATCACAAATACATCTAGAAAACTACAGAAAAAATAACACTGAACCATTTTATACATTATACATGTTTTAGTTAAAAATACACAGTGAGTACTTGTAACGGTATTATCAAGAAAATAAAGTAAAATCTACTGTCTGTAGTCCTTACTTCAGTTCACTATAAAACAGACAATATACATTTTATTTTAACCATAATGTTTTTTTCTGAAGTTTTTGCTTTATTTACTCACTAAGAGTTATTTGAAATGTATAAACTACACGTTATGTTCAGAAATTTGACTGGCCCTTACCTGAGTATAATTTGAACTCTAGATATGACAACTGCTGGCACTTTCCTAAACAAGTGTTAATGAATATGAAAACAGTTTGTTTTTAAAGTAAATAAGATACTTTACTGAATGATTACATTCTATAAAAACTGACAGAGTGGTTTACATTTCAAAAACGCATTTAAAAATGTAGACAAAAGCCCACCCCCCCCCCAACACCTTTTCACACAGTCTGTTCAAGATACAACTGTTGCGCTGTTATTACCACAAGAAAATGTTGCCTGTATTTAAAATGTAACAGATTAGACAGTGAATAGAAGCCTGTAATTAAGTAAAGTTAAAACAAATAAAATGTGTGGCCTGATTTTAATATATTTGTCAAGCTACATCAGAATCTGCTAGGAAACTTGAAGCATGCATCTCTACTTGAGGAGCGATGAGCTTTAAATTACAAATGATATTCAGGAGTGATGAAATAAGTCATTACTGCGGCCTGAAAGAAAACTGGTAGGCTGAATGAACAACACCAGGAGTTGTTTGCCAAGAACATTTTGTGACATTGATCATAGGGCTCTCAATGTCCTCACAGAGATACAACGCAAAAAAATAAATAAATAAATAAATAAAAAAATCCATCTAAAAACAGTAAAAAACATAAAAAATGGCAAAATTGTGGCTAAACTTAAAGCCATTCATGTGTATGCCTTCAGTTTTATTGCTGCTATCATGTCACACCAAGAGCTACAGTTCATCCAAATGCGGACCTCAAGCCGCATTCCAGAGTTTCAAAATAGATGGGAGCTATAATTTGAATAACCCGTCAGAAAACTATACGCCATTCCCTAAAATGCTCTACTAGCCTTGCATCTTCCTTTTCTAAATCCTGACCTCTCATTCCTCTGAGAAAGGTTGCAAATAGGGCTACAAACCTATTACTGGCCAGTAAGATATGCTGAGAGCATAGAAAAAGCTTGCATTTATCCAGCAGTGGGGATCTGGCTCCAGCCAGGCTCAGTGCTGTATACATACAAGTACAAGGTTCCCATTGAGCTCAAACACCAAAACCTTTCAGAGCTGTTCTGATGGTATTTCGGCTTTGATTATTTGTTTTTTTACTGCTATG
>JBBPBX010016124.1:9477-27921 GCA_038048925.1 Garcialebias charrua | reverse complement strand
TTATACATCTAACTAAAACAGGAGTAACAAACTTTTTTTTTCCTTTTTCACTTCAGATGTGAAGCAAAAAAAAAAAGAAGGCTAAAAACAAAAAACAACTGAACTTCTATCCTGAAGCTGAAGATGTTTCACTCAGCGGTCCACCTACATCTCAAGGATAAGAGACACTGCTGAGGACCAAATGATCATATTTTGGACAGAGAAGACAGATTTTGTGTGTGTATGTGTGTGTCCTTGTTTATGTTACGTTGTGAGGCCCATTTTTCTGAGTTATCAAATTGTGAGGACCAACTGCTTCTTATGGGGCCCAAAGCCCGGGCCCCATAAGAAGAAGTCCCGTTGGTGGGTTAGGGGTTAGGTTTAGGACTAAGGTGTGAATTGAGGATGTGTTAAGTTTAGGGTAAAGGTCAGAGTTAGGCCATAGAAATGAATGAAAAATGAATGGAAGTCAATGCAATGGCCCCACAAAGATAGAAAAACAAACCTGTGTACTGTATGTGTGTGTGTGAAGGAAGTCATTTACATCAAATGAGAAAAAACAACTTTAAACAGAGGAGGAGGTCTCAGATTTCAACCTTCACAAACTTAAAATGCAGCATTAGGCCTGATTCCAGGTCATCTCCACTCCAACACCTTCATGCAGGGGATCAAAACATCTCAGTGAACCAGACAAGAAGCCTCCGTTGTGAGGGAGAGTACAGTAGTTCCAGTCTGCATGTGAGCCGCTTTGCCACTGATAAGTGACTCCACTTGGCTCTCGTCTTATTGGTTCTTCTCAGGTGGAGCTGATTTGCCAGTGTGACTTGTTTCCCTGCTCTGTAGGCGGGATCATCAACGCAAAGTGGGCGGGGTCATAACAAGTCATTGTGTTTGAGCCACTCCACCCGTTGTGGTCCTCAATCACCGTATAGTCAGACTTTAATTTCTTTAGCTCATCTCAGCACTGCTTCTGTCCAGGTGTAGCCATGCTACGTCATCTTCTCAGACATCTCTCTGTAAATGGGCTCACTGAATGTGGCGTAGATCATCAACATGATGAAGAAGTGGAGGTTCAGATGTAGTTTGCTGTTTTGCTGGGCAGGTCATCCAGTGACTTAGCTCCGATGGCCAATCAACAGCTGCTGTTTGCTTACATCAAAAGGGGCCGAGATGGTGTAGAGGCAGGGCAGCCGGCTCTGGACCAGAAGGTTCCAGGTTCAATCCCCAGTCACGGCATACCTCGTTGTGTCCCTGGGCAAGACACTTGACCCTGAGTTGCTCCCGGTAGGACTTGCATGGCAGACTACCGCTACCGGTGTATGAATGTGTGTATGAATGGGTGGATGGCTGGTACTGTAAAGCGCTTTGGGGCCCCTCATAGGGGGCTGGAAAGCGCTATACTGTACTGTATAAGTAAGCTCCATTTACCATCAAAATGGCCACCTCAGAGCACCCGCTTGGAACCTCGAACAAGGTGGTACCATGAACCGATCTGAGTGGGGGTGGGTATCGTGGTGCGGAGCTGAGGAACTGAGGAGAGGTGAGACAAAGTGCCAGAAGTACCGTATTTTTCGGACTATAGGCCGCACCCAAGTATAGGTCGCATCGTCCACTTATTGCCAAAGAATTGGAAAAATCCATATATAGGTTGCACCTGAATATAGGTCGCACCTACGTCAAAATGTGGACCGTGTTTAGCTCTGCTGCAAATGTCTCTTCCACAGGAGTGCACAGCAAGGCTTTTAAGAAGATTAACACTTAAAAACAATTAATTGTTTGATAAAAAATTATAGCAAATATGTGTCTGAGCTGAACTTTTCTTTAATAAATGAATAATTTTAGCATGATAAACACCTAAAAAATACATTTGTTAGCTGACATTATTGTAAGAGTGTGTCTCAGTTTAGGCTGCTACCCCCGCGACCCGACCCCGGATAAGCGGACGAAAATGGATGGATGGATGTGTCTCAGTTTAATTTTTGTTAATAAATTATTACAAATCAGCTTATTTTATAAAAAGCCATAAATAGGTCGCACCTGACTATAGGTCGCAGGCCATGAAAAAATGATAAAAAGCAGCGACCTATAGTCCGGAAAATACAGTACTCAACCAGGCCTCTCATCAGTTCTACTAAGCTTTGAACTCCACACACTCAGACATCTTAGATTAAAACTCCCAGATGGGAAGTGAAACATCTTCAGCTTCAGAATAGAAGACCAGTTGTTTTTGTTATTTAACCTTCACCAGCTACAAAAACCCACCGCATCAAGAGATGATCCCAAGTGTCATTTTTCACAAAATATACTCTGTCTAGGAGAAGCTGACGTTGATCTTTTTCAGCCCAGCAGGTTTAACTCTCTCTGCTCTGTCCGGCTCTCCCAGCAGCTGGAAGTACAATACAAACGATGCACAGTGCTTCAAACAACTGGAGACATGTGTTTAAAGCCTCAAGTTTAGGATGCCATCTTTAGTCTGTGCAACCAGAAGTAGTGAAGCCTCGACTAAAAAGCTGAACACCATGCCTACTGAATGAGGCTCAACACTTCAGAACGTCCGTCTTAATAAGAACAGGTTGAATAAATGAAAACATTTTCCCAGACAAGTCGAAGCTCTGAGTCACATCTGACAGCACCTTCATCTGAACAACTCTGAGAAAAACGTTGGGAATGAAACTTTATTTCTGTCCCCTGCTTCTGTTACCTATCCAGGACCTGATATAATCCCCCTCCCCCTTCTTTGGTGCGACGCAGACGTAAACTGCTTCGTGCAGAAGTTGTAATCTCTGCTCGTCTGTGACACGGTTGTGTCACGTCTGACTGGTGTGACCCACTTCCAGGGACGAGGAGAGCCTCGTAGGACCGACGATGCTGCTGACCTGCTTGAATTATTTATCTTAAGTGTGTTCTCTGCTGACTGGACGCAGCCACCTGGAAGATCACATGAACCAAGGGGGAGAAGACAGTGGGACTAAGAGAAAAGTGACAGGGTGAACGTGACTGGATCAAGATGAGGAAGTGTTACACCAGTTTTAGGATAAAATATGAGAAAGAAAATATATTGGCATTCATCTGTCAGAGGAAAAATATAAACTTGTTTTGTTTATATTGTGGGAAGTCAGATTAAAAAACAAAGCAAAACAAAAACAAAAAAAACTAGAGATGCACGATATTGGATTTTTGGACGATATCCGATACGACAATATGTTAAAACTTATTTGGCTTATAACTGATACCAATACAGATATTTCCCCCCTAGACCTACTTACAGAGACTACCGGTACATATCTTTCACTGCTGTGTAATTAAAATACTACATTATTCTACATGGTCTTTGTCAGTTTGGCCTGATTCCAATTGCAGATGCCAAAAAGAGGCTGAAAATGATGTAACACTTCAATTTGGATTATGTTTAATGTCAAATTTATTCACGACATTTACGGTACTCTTTCTAACACAATGACAACACTTGAAGAGTCATACAAAAACAGTGCCTTTTACATATTATATATATATATACAAAGTACACATATACTGTATATATATAGTGTACATATATAAAAACAGTGCCTTATATATTTTATATATACACACACATATATATATAAAACAGTGCCTTATATATACAAGCCCAAAACCAGAAAAGTTGGCACGTTGTGGAAATCGCAAATAAAAACAGAATACAATGACTTGCAAATCTTTTTCAACCTATATTCAATTGAACACACTGCAAAGACCACATACTTAACGTTCGAACTGGTAAACTTTGTTATTTTTTGCAATTATTAGCTCATTTGGAATTTGATGCCTGCAACATGTTTCAAAAAAGCTGGCACAAGTGACAAAGAAGACAGAGAAATTTGAGGAATGCTCATCAAACACTTATTTGGAATATCCCACAGGTGAACATGCAAATTGGGAACAGGTGGGTGCCATGATTGGGTATAAAAGCAGCTTCCTTGACATGCTCAGTCATCCACATAGAAGGATGGGGCGAGGGTCACCACTCTGTGAACAAATGCGTGGGCAAATTGTCGAACAGTTCAAGAACAACTTTTCTCAACGAGCTATTGCAAGGAATTTAGGAATTTCACCATCTACGGTCCGTAATATCATCAAAAGGTTCAGAGAATCTGGAGAAATCACTACACGTAAGGGGCAAGGCCGAAAACCAACATTGAATGCCCGTGACCTTCGATCCCTCAGGCGGTACTGCATCAAAAACCGACATCAGTGTGTAAAAGATATCACCACATGGGCTCAGGAATACTTCAGAAAACCACTGTCAGTAACTACAGTTCGTCGCTACATCTGTAAGTGCAAGTTAAAGCTCTACTATGCAAAGCAAAAGCCATTCATCAACAAGATCCAGAAACGCCGCCGGCTTTGCTGGGCCCGAGCTCATCTGAGATGGACTGATGCAAAGTGGAAAAGTGTTCTGTGGTCTGATGAGTCCACATTTCAAATTGTCTTTGGAAACTGTGGACGTCGTGTCTTACGGACCAAAGAGGAAAAGAACCATCAGGACTGTTATAGGCGCAAAGTTCAAAAGCCAGCATCTGTGATGGTATGGGGGTGCATTAGTGCCCAAGGCATGGGTAACTTACACATCTGTGAAGGCACCATTAATGCTGAAAGGTACATACAGGTTTTGGAGCAACATATGCTGCCATCCAAGCGACGTCTTTTTCATGGACGCCCCAGCTTATTTCAGCAAGACAATGCCAAGCCACATTCTGCACGTGTTACAACAGCGTGGCTTCGTAGCAAAAGAGTGCGGGTCCTCCCCTGGCCTGCCTGCAGTCCAGACCTGTCCCCCATTGAAAATGTGTGGCGCATTATGAAACGTAAAATACGACAACGGAGACCCCGGACTGTTGAACAACTTAAGCTGTACATCAAGCAAGAATGGGGAAGAATTCCACCTGAAAAGCTTCAAAAATTGGTCTCCTCAGTTCCCAAACGTTTACTGAGTGTTGTTAAAAGGAAAGGCGATGTAACACAGTGGTAAATATGTCCCTGTGCCAACTTTTTTGCAATGTGTTGCTGCCATTGAATTCTAAGTTAATGGTTATTTGCAAAACAAAATAAAGTTTCTCCGTTCGAACATTAAATATATTGTCTTTGCATTCTATTCAGTTGAATATGGGTTGAAAAAGATTTGCAAGTCATTGTATTCTGTTTTTATTTGCGATTTGCACAACGTGCCAACTTTTCTGGTTTTGGGCTTGTAATTCAACATTCACATAATTAAAGTTTTTCTATTAGAAGGGATGTATTGTTTTTATTTTTACATAATTTTTTATACAGGTTGTCCCTGACTAACGGCAGTCTCTACTTACGACGATTCGACTTTACGAACGCGTCCCATTGAAAAGCATTGCTTCTAGTTACGACGTTTATGCGCTTATGCGCCTTTAAATTTACAGGAGGGGAGGGGGGAGAGCACTCGGTGGAGGGAGGGGGAGATGCTTCAGTGGAAATTTACTACAGACTGCATGGTTTGGGGCAGACCGGAGCAGACAGAGCAGAGGAGGTTAGGAGCTGTGGACTGAGTGAGGCAGCTGGAAGCTGCAGAACTCGGAGGAGCAACAAGCTAACATGCTAACAGACATTGCCGTAAATGCTGTGGACTGCGTGAAGCAGCTGAAAGCTGCAGAACTCGGAGGTGCAACAAGCTAACATGCTAACAGATGGAGAACAGCATACCAGTAGGTAATTACCGTATTTTCCGGTTTATAAGTTGCACCTTTTTATGTTTTTTTCAAGGCCTGCAACCTATACTCAGGTGCGACCTATATATGGCTTGTTATCACTTTCGGTGAAACAAATTTTTAAATCCAGCTCATTTCACAATTACGTTCATTTATTAAGGAAAAGTTCAGCTCAGACACATATTTGCTATAATTTTTATCAAACAAATAATTGTTTTTAAGTGTTAATCTTCTTAAAAGCCTTGCTGTGCGCTCCTGTGGCAGACATTTGCAGCNTTTTAAGTGTTCTTCTTATAAGCCTTGCTGTGCGCTCCTGTGGCAGACATTTGCAGCAGAGCTAAACGTAGGTGCGACCTATACACCGGTGCAAACTATCTAGGGATTTTTCCAATCTATTGGTGATAATTGGACAATGCGACCTATACACAGGTGCGACCTATACACCAGAAAATACTAACTCTTTTTTTCCTTCATTATGGCTCCTAAATGTATGTAGTTTTTGATAATTATGCAGGGTACTGTGTTAGGATAGGCTAAGTGCTTGGTAAAATAAAGTACTGTACGTATGAGGTGCCGTTTGGACGTATTTTCCAACTTACGGCGATTTCCGACATGTGAACGGCCGTAGGAACGGAACTCGTTCGTAAGTCGGGGACTCCCTGTATATCTTCTAAAAAGCAGAGAAGAGGGCAGTGAGATGTGGTACAGTCCAAACAGGGGTAGTGGTTTAATAATACATAATAATTTAACTGGTGTTTGGAGCCTTATGGCACTGGGTCAGGAGAACCATGCTCAACCCTCTGTAAGTAACTGCTCCACCAACATCAGATCGTCTTACCGTACAAAACTCTGACATCATCATAGTTACGTTTACGGCAGATGCATGCTAAATAACTTCAAAACCAAGACGAGAAGATCTGATCTTAACGCCATTGTTTACTTTACTGTCTTAAAGAACACTGGGAGCCCGTCTGGAGAACAAACCCAGGACGGTGTCACCAGAGAGTCCAGGATCCACGACAAACAGAAAGCTAAGATGGCTGCATTGGCTCAGCGTGCAGAGAAACTACGGGCTGCACAAGAAGCCAGAAACGAAGCCGTTCTGGAAAGAGTGAAACACTCCAGCGCGTTTACCATAAAGCCATGTGAACCATCAGTTTCAGCAGGAAGAAGAAGAGGAAGTGAAGAAGTCTACCTGCGAGAATGGAAATTCAGCCTTGTCATTAATGAACCACATCTGGATGCAGAGGACAACAGACACCAGAGACCTGACAGCTGGGATGAGGGAGAAGATTCTTTCTGGAAGGTCACATGGCTTCATGTGCATGTCAGCTCAAAAGCTGCATGGAAATAAGAGTCTAACTCCATCAAATCAGTCAACACCGTCAGCTCTGAATAATAATAATAATAATAATGTCTATTCCTGTCATCTGCGTATGTTTCCCATACACAGACGAAATTCGTCTCTGCATTTAACCCAACCACCTACCAGGTGGTGCAGTGAGCAGCCCGAAAGCGCCCGGGGAGCTGGAGAAATAGGTGTGCACTCATAGACACCCCAAGATACTGATACACCTAATGAGCCGAGGAACAAATCACAAGAGAAACTTCTTGAAGACGCACTTGTCACACCATTTTATGAAGACACCCCTGTGACGACACCTCCTCGAGACAATGGAGACACGTCCCCCTGGCGGACACTTCAGTACTTTATCCTGAGATCATACTAGTGATACAGTACTACAACATGACGATCCATCACGGCCGTGTAGCAAGGAGATAACTCAATCGTCTCCTGAGAAGCAACTCTTTGCACCAACTGTTGAGGAAGAAGCAGCCACAGCACCTCTTCCTCTGGTTCCAGACCCAAAACCTGAGTGAAAACACTTTCTGATAAAATCACTGGAGGAGGTAAGTTCATCAGAATACTATCTGAGTGTTTTCTTAATTGTTCAAGTCAGTTGTGCAGTACAGACAACTACACGTTACTGAAAAACAACTGAATAGTTTCCCCCCACAGAAAAGAAGCTGGTTTAAGGATATGGCTCCTGTCGGCAACAAACAAGGTCCAGGCTGTTGCACACATGGTGCAACAACTATGGTTTGCATCACTCCCTTTGCCCAGACCTTCTAATGTTGCAAACAGGACCTCTGTGGTGACGCCTTTGGCTGAAACTCATCCTCAAACCAAGGCTCATGAAAACGAGGCTCCTCAAACTGAGTAAAAAGGACCTGGAATAAGAGAAATTCCAGTTTCTTCAATCCTGGAATAAGAGAAATTCCAGTTTCTTCAATCCTGTCAGAAAAGCAAGCAAGCTAAGTAAACTAGTAATGTAAGTCATTTAATGCAGCTCCTAAGAATTCGTGAGCTCTAAAATAAGAAAGTTCATACTCAATAATCCAGGTATCAAATCTGATAAGTCTCAATCTGGTCATCTGGACAGTTTCTTTTAGTCGAAACGAGCTCTAAAATACTCTTTAGATAGGCGAAAACATTTATAAAGGGTTCCAGTGCAAAGACTGACGCATCCGTTACCAATTGGCCACAAGGCTTTTGTTGCCTTCATGAATTTTTATTTTGTAAAACTTTGTAATCAATCAAATTATGAGTTCGACTGGGAAGGGACTTGATGTTTCCCAAAGTGAAAAATAGTCAGAGTCAGAGAGTCTTTATTGTCATTTGCACCGCATGTGGTACATGTGATGAAAACGAGATTATGTACACGGGGTCCCAGTTACATCCAACAACAAATGCAAGAGAAAAACAGTAATAACATCTAGAATTAACTAAGAAAAACATCAACTAGTAATACACTAAGCCCTAATGTAGTAGAAAAACATCATTATAAACAGCAGCACGAACATGAGTCTGTATGAGCAGATGGTCACAGATGAACACAGCAACAAGAAAACAGATCAGCATGATGTGATATTTTGCAGTGTTTATTCTTATTATTTATTTATTCATGAGTCTAACAGCCTCAGGGTAGAAGCTGTTCCTCAGTCTAGTGGTTCTACATTTGATGCTCCTCAACCTCCGTCCTGAGGGGAGTGGGGCAAAGAGTGAGTGTGCTGGGTGAGTGAGGTCTTTCATGATGCAGGTGGCTCTTTTCCTGCATCTGGAGGTGTAAATGTCTGTGATGGTGGGGAGACTGACTCCAACAGACTTCTGTGCAGCCTTCACCACTCTCTGTAGAGCTTTCCTCTCTGCAACTGTGCAGCCTCCATGCCACACGTTGATGCTGGAGCACAGGATGCTCTCCACTGCACACCTGTAGAAGGAGGTGAGAACTGGGCTGCTCAGACCAGCTCGTCTCAGCCGTCTGAGGAAGTAGAGTCTCTGATGACCTTTCTTGATCAGGCTGGTGGTGTTGTTGCTCCAGCTGAGGTTATCATTCAAGTGTACACCCAAGTATTTGTAGCTGGAGACCACCTCCACCGCAGATCCACCTATGTTCAGTGGGGCGTGGGTGTGTTTGTTCCTTCTGAAGTCCACAATCATCTCCTTTGTCTTCTTCACATTCATGTGAAGATTATTCTCTTTGCACCAGCTCTCCAGGTGTTCCACCTCCTGTCTGTAGCTGGACTCATCATTGTTTGTGATGCATCCCACCACCGCTGTATCATCTGCAAACTTAACAATATGACAGCCTGGATGTGTGGCTGTACAATCATATGTGAGCAGAGTGAACAGAAGAGGGCTCAGCACACATCCTTGGGGAGAGCCAGTGCTGAGGGTTATGGTGGAGGAGGAGAAGTTGTGGATCTTCACGGACTGTGGTCTGTTTGTTAAGAAGTCTAGTACCCAGTTACAAATGGAGGGGCTTAGTCCAAGTGTAGATAGTTTGTCTATCAGAGTTTGGGGGATCATGGTGTTGAAGGCAGATGTGAAGTCCACAAAGAGCAGACGCACGTATGAATGTGTGTAGCATTCAATGTGTGTAGCACTTTGAGATTTTCACTAATGAAAAGTGCGTTATAAATTGAATTCATTATTATTATTATTATTATTATTATTATTATGAGTCCTTCTGATCCAGGTGAGTGAGAGCAGTGTGGACCAAAGAGGAGATGGCGTCCTCTGTTGATCGGTTCTCACGGTATGCATATTGATGAGGGTCCTCGTTGATGTTGACGGTTGTCTTGATGTGGGACATGACCAGTTTCTCAAAACATTTAGCGACTATCGGGGTGAGGGCCACCGGTCTATAGTCATTCAGACCAGTCACTGTGGAGCTCTTTGGGACTGGGATGATGGTCGCGGTCTTCAGGCAGGTGGGAACTGACTCCAGTGCAAGTGAGGTGGTGAAGATGTCAGCCAGCACCTCACAGAGCTGGTCCGCACATTCCTTCAGAACTTTCCCTGGGATGTTGTCTGGTCCGGTTGCTTTATGAGGGTTGATCCTTCTGAGACTGCCTCTCACTTCTGCTGCGGTCACTCTGAGATGCTCTACATCTGGTGATGAGGTGAGTCTGGTGCTAGCTGGTCTGTTTGGATCTTCAAAACGTACCCACAGACAATAGGATTTTGGTCAAATGAGTGAGAAAACCCAGCCTTATTTAGAACTCTACAGCTCCGGAGTACTTCACAGGAGAAAGATCATTTAAAGTTTAAACAAGTGACAGAAAGTTGGACTCTAGTTGGATGAACTGGCATCTTGAGTTTTAATGGTTTACATAATCATAATTTAGGTTTGGTTGTTTTTTTGGAAATGTTACTAAGGAATGGGAGGAGTCGACGAGGGACACACCCCCAGAAACCATCTTGGCTACAGCAAACTGGTTGGTCCACATAAGTTGCTTACTTGGTGGGTTAACTTCAGTGTGCTTTGGACTACTCTGACTGAGGAAGCCCTCTGGAGTGAGGGTGAAACGTTTCTGCTAAAAAGAAACTGTCCAGATGAACTGATTGAGAATGAGCGGATTTGATACCTGGACTATTGAGAATTAACTTTCTTGTTACTAAGGAATGTTCGACTTACAGAGAGATGACCTCTAACTTATAAATTGTTGCAATTTTCCAAATGATTTTTGCAAACAAACCTGTCTTAGTCCAAGAAACTTTATACTTTAACTATTCATATATTAAAATATAGTCATTTTTATTTATGTTTTGTTTATTTATTATTTTTAATATGTCCAGTAAAGCACATGTCTAATTTCTTTTAAATATCTGTCTAGTAAATGCTGGTTACAACAACTAACTGCCAGATATCAGTTTTTGTTGCTCGTGAGAAAACTTAGGGGCACATTTCCAGATCGTGTCCACTGTTATCTTTGGCATGTTGAGCTAAAAGACACGTTCGTGACTGATGTTTTTTTTAATTAAGCAGGCAAGAAGAAAAGCAGTGACAGCAGCCTGAAGACTGCAAAACAAAACAAAAACAACCTGAAGCCACCGGACAAACCTCTGCACAGCCTGTCTCATGTCTGGGAGCTGCTGTCCTCAGATGAACTGCTAAGATACATTTTCTTAAGCAGCATTTTTAAAAGCTGGTCAAACAGTGTTTGGAGCATTGTGTTGTATCTGTGAGCATAGGCGTCACATCAATTATATATTGAGGGGACGTGCCCCCATCACATTTATAAAAATTATTTGTTTAGACACCGCCTCCCCAATTTACTATGAAATATTACCGGTAGTTCACCCAGCACTGTTTCTGCTGCTAGCAGTACCATGCTGCTGGCGGGACCATGCTAACAGTAACAGTGTTTTTATAAGAATGTTTTGTTTTATAGTTTTTTTTAATTGTTGCATATTGTTGTCTGTACTCTATATGTTGTCTGTCTAAATCTGGTCTCTCTTGAAAATGATTCCTCATGACTCAGTGAGACTAACTTGTATACCGGTACATAAAGTTTAAATAAAAATATATTTCTTTGTGAACCAATCCATTCCACTTGATCAATAGGAGAATACTACAACTATTAAAAGTCCACTCTGGGTTTTCCTGGTTACCTACAACAACTCACCACACTGCAGTGTTTCCTTGAGGTCACTTGGCTTGGTAAGATAATGATCTTTTCGGGGGTTTTGTGTACAGGGTGGGGGTGGGAGGGGGAAACACCTCTGTGTTGTGCGCTAGCTTGGCGCTACAGGGGAGTAGGATGTATGAGAAAGAAGCAAGGTGTGCTCTATTTAATAATAATAATGTATTTTCCTGTCATCTGCGTATGTTTCCCATACACAGACGAAATTCGTCTCTGCATTTAACCCAACCACCTACCAGGTGGTGCAGTGAGCAGCCCGAAAGCGCCCGGGGAGCTGGAGAAATAGGTGTGCACTCATAGACACCCCAAGGTGGGTAGTGGCCGGGACGCGAACCCGCGTCCTTCGGGTCCCAAGTCAAAAGCCCTGCCACTACACCATCTTTAAACAAGGAGAGCTGTTGGTCAGGCTACTTCTTGTTGCTCTATACAATAATTGAATCAAGTGTTACTTATGTAGATAAACATAGATGTTTATCAGATATAATAAGATTTTTTTCTTCTTTCTGCTACCTTTCATTTTATATTTTTTATGTTATTGTTTATGGGATTGTTTTGTATTGTATTTTAAAATGAACAAATTTATATAAATATTTTTTTTTTTAAACAACCGTTAAAATACACCAAAATGCAAGAAATGGAGTCTACTTTATTAAAAAAATTCTGGGGGAGGACCCCCAGACCCCCTCGCCCCCCATCAGTGTGGTTGTACTTCTTAAAACCTCTTCATGGGTTATTTTGCGAACAGTCACAAAGAAAAAAACAAAAATCACAAAATATCACGTTAGCGGTCACACTCACAGAATTGTTGTTGGTCGAGGGCCCACCTCCAGAACCTAAAGGGGAGTTCTGTTCTTTCAGGGACGATCTACCATCACCCTCCTCTTCCTCGCTGTTCCTTAACCCTGACGCTGCATCCTGAAACGAGCAGCATCTTTACTGAAGACGAACCGAACCAACAGATGTTGGGACACACAGGCAGGCGTTCCATGAAATATTAGAAACAATCTTATTTTGTAATAAACAGCTTCAGTACAAAATTAGCTGATAAATGTTGCAGAGTGAAATACTTCATGTAAATACTCCCGACAAGTACTTCCTAGTACTTCTGTCTCACCCCGTCAATCGGAGAGCAGGTCAAGTGGTTCTGAGGGCTGCTGCTGCTCCGGAAGCTGGACCGCTCTTCACCTGAGAGTGCAGGTGAGTTCGGAGCTGAAAAAAAAGGTGGAGTGTCGGACTCCTCCTCCTCCTCCTCCTCTGGCTGCTGCTGCTTCTTCTCCTCATCCAGGGAGATCTGAGGGAGTCCTGGAGGTCTCCCCAAAACCGTCAGGGCTACATAGGAACCCGCTACCAGGACATAAAAAAAGAAGAAAGAAAGAAAGCAAAAAAGAAGGGATGACAACGAATAAAGATTTCATTAAACAATTAGTTTTAATTACCGGTAGCTAGAAAATCTGCATTTTTGTAAAAACGCAGTTTAAATGCTGAGAGGTGAAAGACTTGCTAAAATTTGCTTAATAACTCAAAACTAACTTATGTAAGCTAAAAAAAAAAATCAAAACATTAGCTAAGAAGAAGCAAACTACTAGATTAGCTTGAAGCTAAAAAAGGCAAATGCTAATTAAAAACCAAAAGTTGCAAAATACCTGCAAAAAGTACAAAGTAGCAAAATGCTAGCTAAATGTGGCAAAAGACAAGCTAAAAGAAGCAAAAGTCTACGCAGAAGTGTCAAAACACTAGGAAAAACTAAAACAAACAAAGGGGGAGCTAAATTTATCAAAAGATTAACTACAATAAACTGAATAGTAGTTCAAAGTAGAAAAAGGATATTTAAAGATTAAACATAGCAAAAAGTAGCTAAAACATAAAAACATCACTATAGTAACTAAAAGCTAAAAGTAGCAAAATGTAGCTAAAAGAAAAAAGTGGCTAACAGCCATCAAACAAGTTGCTTAATCTATCAAAAAGCTGATTAAAAGGTAAGAGTAGTAAAAACTTAACTAAATTTATCCAAAGGCTAGTTAAATTCTAAAGGTAGCAAAATGGCAGCTAAAAGCTAAAGGTAGCATAAGACAGAGGCAGTATGCTTCTTTTTTTTTTTTACACGTTTTGAAGGAATTAAAGAGATCTCAATGCATTTCTATAGAAAATAAATCTTTAAACAAACTTACCGTAAATATTTAAAAAAGTACAAGTTTTAAAATTCAAAAGGCATACCATCTCCTGAATGAGCTGAATGTTTTGATATGTAAATGACTAAAAAAGTACAGTACAAAGTATTTCAGAAGTAGTTAGACTTCAATACATTTTGAACATATGATTCCATAAATATGTAAGTGATGTCAAAATCTTTGGTGTAAAACAACAAGTAAAATATCTGTACTTTTTAAAATCATGTTCTATATGTACCGTACTGTATATTTAATGAAATGTCTACAGCGATGCTACTGCTTTGACTTTTTACTCTGTAAAGTTTATTTTAATGTAGTTCTTTGTTTGTGTCCAACTATTCAAACAGGAGTCCAAAGGAAAAGGATCCGTGTTTGTGTGTACCTGTAGTTCTGAGGTTTTAGTGATTCTGGTATTATTGGGGGTATGGTAGACTAAAAAAACAGCAGCAAAATAAAAAGTCCTGGATTCACTCTAATACCATTAAAAGTGAGTTTAATTGGTCGTTTTGCAACACTAGTGCTTCAGCCACGTTTCTATCAAAGTAAAGATGTTTCATAATGTAGAACCTCTGAAATCATTTAATTAAGAGATGCATACTTACATTTGATCAGTTCCACAACCTCAATGTGGTTTGAATGTGTAACTAATCTCCCATTAACCTGCAGCAAGAGTAAAAAAACACATCATTAAATAACTTTTATGTGACATGCTGTTTAAAAAAACAAAAATGTCTGAGATTAGTCACCAGCACTGACCTCAAAATCCAATATGGCTGCCTCATGCTTGAAAATTATAAACAGTTGAAGTAATAAATTATATATTTAAATTTTGTGAGCTTGCAACTCATTAAACCAGTCACACACATATGTAACCTCTAGCATAAAACACATTACTAGAAGATTTGAGTGCATCAGTCCGGACACATACATGTTGTTAGCCTCTAGTGCTAGCAGTAGTTAGCCTAGCAAATAGCAAATCCTGCATTCAAATAAGACAACACTTGTGTTGGTTTTCCTTTAAAAATATTTTAATAATTATTAAAAAAATCAGGCTAACGCTCTCAATCAACAGATAAAGAGTTCATGTCAGGGGGTTTCTGATTGCAAAGGCGTAAAAATGAAAAAAATAATAATAATAATAAAATAGCGCAAATGCAAAGCTAATGCTATTGCTAATCAACCAGTAACTTGCTTTCAGGACTTGTTTGTTGTTTTCAGACTGGAAAGTAGGAGGAAACTTGAAAAATTATGAAAAAATTTGTGAAGGTTAATTTACAAAATCTAGGCTGAAAAATGTCAATTTTATGATGTATGAACTGTAGAAGAAGACGCCATTAGGATCATCATGGCAACCACACACTTCTGTATATCACTCCCCAACAGCCAAGTTAATGAGAGGCGGACAGAAACAGACTGAAAAGTTAGCCTCAAACTAACTGCTGCTCTGTGAACATTTGAAGTCGGATTTTTAAAAATTCTTGAGAAGTGAGCGGTAGAAACAAGACGAGCTGAAAAATATCCTTCACTGCCTGTTTTAAAATATATAAGCTAAAATTTTATTGGTTTATTGAAGCTTGGGTGTGCACACACTCTGCACTCACTTTGAGAGAAAACTACGTTGTAAAGCAGGTTGATACGCGCTGGATCGAAGAAGACAAAAATCTCTGTTTCCATGTATAACTTGTGAAGAGTTGAGTTAAGATAAGATAAGATAGAAATTTATTGATGGGGGCTCCGCGCTCAGGGTCCCTCTTGGGGTCTTGGGCTCTGGTCCCCCCTTTGTCTGCCTCGGGTCTCTGCTGCTTCACAATCACTATAAAATGTTCTATTAGAGAAGCCTTATACACTTATGCATGCTCACAACCACACACAAATGGATGCAGGGATGCACATGCAGGTATCGTATGTAGATATGTAGATATGTATTTGAATGTACTGTATATGCACGTGTACGTATGTATGTATATATGGGTAGGTATGGGTACAGTATACTGTATATATATTTATAGAAATTTACTGCAAAGTCATGAATATTCTAAGTTCTTTATACATATGTATTTTGTTGTTGTGTTTTGTCATGTTCTTTGCAGGTCTACAGACAGTGGTCGGGTGTTTTGCCTTGTGCTCTCTTTGTGTATATTTCTTATATTTTGTAGTCTTACTTTCCGTCTTTCCTTTCCTTCTATCCTATTATTAAAAAAATAATAATAATCCACTAGATAATTACTAGATAAAAAAAATAATAATTAAAGAAAGAAATTTATTGATCCCGCAGGAAATTGTGTCAGATTTAGAGTTACGGTATGGATTACTAAATTTTAGACAATTCTAAAGTGAATTGTCAGATTAATCTTTTATAGAGGAATCTGTGAAAATAAATCACAAAATTTGAATTGTGGTTGTATAAAAACAAAAAAACAAAAATACATCAAGATATCAGTTTAGACTAGGGGTGCACGGATTGCAGTTTTCTGGCTGACCACCGATCACAGATTTCTAAAAAGCCTGACCTGCCGGTTACGATTTTGGCTGATCCGATTTTGCTTTATAAGCGACACAGTCAGATGTTTTAAGGTCACAATTAGAGGTGCGAATCTCTCAGTGTCTGGAGAATCGATTCGATTCAAAATCGATTTTTCGATTCAGAAACGATTTTTGATTCAGAAACAATTTTTGATTCAGAAACGATTTTTCTATTAAAATGGTCATAAATTTAGTTTCAGTTTTGTAACTGACAAGCTGAAAAGAATAAACAACAATGTAAACAAATGGAACATTTATTTAAAACAATAATTTTAGGTTCCTTATTGTATCAAATTTTTTGCATCGTTTGATATTTATACCAAAAATAGGAACAAATAATACAGGAATGCATTAAATTCTGTAACTTAAATAACCAGTATTAGGTTAGCTTTTTGCTCTGTTACTTATAGAAGATTATTGTTTGAATTGATTGTTTGAACTTGTTTTGTTTTTGAAAAAAGGGGCAGATAAAATAAGATTTCTTCTTCTTTCTGCCACCTTTCATTTTATGTATTCTTTCATATACTATGAGATATGGTTTTATTTTCTTTATCTTTTGGGTTTTAATGTAAAAAAAAAGAAAAAAAAAAGATTTTGTTTTTTTTAGAATCGATTCTGAATCGCCAGGACTAAGAATCTAGATTCTTTAAAAAAATGATTTTTTTCCCTGCACCCCTAGTCACAATGCACCTTTAATTTTCCAACTTTATGTTATTGAAAAACATACCCTTGAACAATATCCTAGAAACAATACAAATTTGTTTTAACTGGCCATGAGGTAGTGCTCTGAAGTATAAATGAAGTTCAGATAATTGTTGGTAAAACTAAAAAAAATTGGTAAAATCGGTTTCTCAGTTAAGTATCGGCCGATTTCCGATTTCCCAAAATTAAGGAAATCTGGGCCGACTTATCTCTACCTCTAGTTTAGACCTGTAAAGTCATTCACCTGTTTAACCCTCCTGCTGCCCTTGGGTCAAAATGGCCCATGAGACCTCAGTTAACTGAGAGCTCTTGATGGCAGCAGGAGGGTCAAAGTTTGAAAGGTCAGTTACTACAGTAACTACCAGTAACTACGTCTGAGATGTAGAGCTCCAAAGAGGAATGGGATTCCTCGTGTGTTTAGCCAAAACCCCCACTGATGTCCACTTTTTACTAGCATATTTTTTGCCAATTATGTCTGCACTGTGCAACAAAATCAAAAGTCATAGCACGCTATTTGTGATTGTGGTGCACTTTTTGGTGCACAATTTGCATGTCTTTTTTTCCCCCCAAAGCTGTGCGATAGACAAAAACTTTGATCAGGATAAAATGAAGGCATCTTCAAAGCTCACGCACCGTTACCAATAATTAAGAAAAGCAAACCTTTATGATCCTGTCTCCTGTCTGGACTCCAGCTCGCATTGCAGCACCATCTGTAATAGGAGAGAAAGAGAGATACAGATGTTGTTTTTGGAAAACGTGTTGCGATAATGTGTGCTCTTCCGTGCCTTACCTTCTTTGACCAGCTGCACAAACACCGGGTTGTCTCCACTTACTGTCAGACCAAAGCCATTCTCATCTCTTTGGATTATCACGCAGCGCTGGACCAGACCTGCCGTTGAACGTTTTATTAGAATAAATAACCTCAAAGGGGAGCTCAAACATAAAAGTCAAGACCAACTTTGGTACGTGCTCCTGTATGTCTAACTTTGCAAGAGAAAATGAGAAAAAAGATCAACAAAATGTGTTGCTAAGCTTCGCTCCTTTGCTTGCAGCCTGGTGTGTTCACTTTGTGGGAAAACGTCTGCGTACAGGAAATGACAAATCAAAAGACTGAAATGGAAACGGCTTCAGAAATAACAGCTTGTTCTCAAACTGCTGGAAAAACAACGAGGTGTTCAGTTTGTTTTACGGACATTCAGGATTATTTGAGCTCAAGAAGCCAGCAACTGTAAGTGATGAGAAAAGACAGAGTTGTAGCTGTTTTGGTTGAACTTTGTAAATAAAGTTGGACAAGATTTTATGTTTTATTAAAATACAGGTAGTCCTCGGGTTACGACGGTCTCGAGTTACGATGTTTCGTGGTTACGACG